>JAJOZX010000114.1:0-295000 GCA_023014485.1 Bathynomus jamesi
ACTTCTATTGGATTTCCCCATACCCAAAAACATAGATTTAGATACCAAATCATGGTTGTAACACGTGATCAAAAGTTATGGCCGATTCCCTACATTGGCTGGTCGTCAGGGCAGCCATCTTGGATTTAGGCGTTTGCTATGGTTTGCCCAGGATGTCACATTGTCATCCCGCGGATCCGAGTTCAAAAGCCGAGCATCATGATTCTGCAAAATAACTTTATACGACTAAAATTTCAAGGTTACCAAAATGGCAAGTGGACTATAAATATAACTAACTTGTTAATGAACCACATTTCTATACACAACCTTTCAGTTTCAATCTACAGTACCATGAATTATTTTATAATTTAATAATGGTACAGGGTGGGGCACGGGAATCAAGTGTTTTTTAATAGCTAGTAATCGGCCATTAGGAATGGGAGGGGCGTGCGGTAGGTAGCATTCCATTCCTGGGTTCATAGCATTTAACTTTAACTAACACTCACCTTTATCTTTCAGGTGCCATCATGGAGCAGTGGACGTTAGAACACCGCATGTTCGCGTATGATCATTTTGTTAGGAGTAGCGAGTCAGTGACAGCAGTTCAGCGTGCGTTTCGCCGCAGATTCAACATTCATCGAAATGACTCTGTTCCCGCTCGTGACACAATCTTACGTTGGGTTAACAATCTTCGAACAGGAGGCTCATAATGAAAACAAAACCGAAGGGGCCGCAACGCACTGTGCGTACTCCAGAGAACGTTGAAAGGTGTCAGACAAGCGATGTTGCAAAGCCCAGGCCGCTCTGCTCGGAGACATTCAGCTGCACTCGGAATCAGCAATCGTACTGTTAGACGGATTTTGCATGAAGAATTACATTTTCACCCATACAAGTTAGCGATGGTGCAGGAATTGAATGTAAACGATTGCCTCCCAACGACTGAATTTTGCACAGAAATGCTTGCACTTTATGAGCAGAATGAAAACATGATGGTGGTATGAGTGATGAAGCCCATTTCCACCTTAATGGGGCCGTCAACAATCAAAACTGTCGGTATTGGGCTGCTGAAAATCCGCGACAACTCCATGAAAAACCGCTGCATAGCCCTAAGGTTACAGTTTGGTGCGCGGTGGGAAAGTTTGGCGTCATCGGTCCCTATTTCTTCGAACAAAATGGGGTTACCGTTACCATAACATCTGGGCGTTACATTGAGATGGTGAACACCTTTTTCATCCCTGAGTTACGAAGAAGGCGTATTGCTCGTCGACATTTGTGGTTTCAGCAAGATGGGGCCACGCCACACACCGCCAGAGCGTCAATGGCTGTTCTTCGCCCCCTGTTTCCCAACCATCTCATTTCGAGATTTGGTGACATTGCATGGCCCCCTCGGTCCCCTGACTTGTCCACATGTGACTTCTTTCTATGGGGGTACCTCAAGTCACGTGTCTACGAGGACAAGCCCCGTACATTAGATGCATTGAAGGAAGCGATCCGTCAACAAATCATCCAAATCAACAGAGACCTGCTGGGAAGAGTGGAGGCCAATTTTCGTAAACGCCTTCAACAATGCGTCGACGGCCAAGAACATCATATGCCAGATATAATTTTCGGTACATGATTATTATGACATGAAATGCTATGTTCTTACGAATGTTGTTCTACCAATATATTTTCTTTACAAAAATAAATATCATTTTCCTGATTATTCCAAAAACACTGGTTCCCGTGCCCCACCCTATATTTACATCCTAAATTAATAGAATACAGAGTGAAAATATGCTCAGAAATATTAAAAATGTATTCAAAATACAGTCACACTTGGTTAATGAATAATTCTGCCTACGTTACTCTGAAATTCAACTTTCAGTAATTTTTAGTCTCCTGTAGCATGAATTAAAGTTTTAATAATGGTATTTATAGCCTAAATTTATTGAATACCTTGTCAAACTATGCTCAGAAATATTAAATAGGTACTAGATTCAATCATACTTCACCACCTCCGAAATTCTGTGTGGTGTTTTCCCCCAAATTTTCAGCAGCAGAGAATCTACAGTACTTTCATATGTAACATTTTCAATGGCATTGTAAGAGTCCGGTTTGTTTATTATGGACCTTTACAAGTTTACGTAGATAATTAACTAAATGCCAGGGTCACCAGCGCCCAAATGCTAGATTAGCATCCAGCAGTGCGGCGCAAAATTAATTTTAATAAAAGAAGGGAAGGACTGATTATTAAATCAATATGAATTTTATATTTTATTGACAACAATTAATAACTATATGCAAAAGGGGATTTTTACCCGTAACAACTTTGATGGACATATAAATGCGAGATTAAATAATGGTCCGTTTAGCTAATATATAACAGTCTGCAAATAATACTGATTATAATAATAAATATGTAATAATACAAATAATAGTACAAATGATAATGCAACCTAATAATATAATAACTAAAATAATAATAATAATAATAATACTAAATACTAATAATAATCAGTCCGTCCCTTCTTTTATTAAAATTAATTTTGCGACGCACTGCTGGATGCTAATCTAGCATTTGGGCGCTGGTGACCCTGGCATTTAGTTAATTATCTACGTAAACTTGTAAAGGTCCATAATAAACAAACCGGACTCTTACAGCATAAACTGGAATTAAATTGTTTGTTAACACACAAGTTAGTGGATAAACATAG
This sequence comes from Bathynomus jamesi, assembly GCA_023014485.1. Classification (NCBI taxonomy): domain Eukaryota; kingdom Metazoa; phylum Arthropoda; class Malacostraca; order Isopoda; family Cirolanidae; genus Bathynomus; species Bathynomus jamesi. The sequence goes on from JAJOZX010000114.1 coordinate 2,676, forward strand.
ATAAACGAACGCACTGTTAAAAATCTCTCCAGTATATCATCTATGAATTTCCAGTGCTATACCAGAGATTTGAATTAAATGCTGCCATTACCTCGAGCGAGAGGGTTAACATCGTAAAACACCTCTGGACGCCAAATCGCAAAGTATTTCCTTGGTCGTTTAAATGCACAAGTGCTGTTAATTTTCACCGCGTCAAAGCAGTGGCGTGTCGGGGGGGGAATGTCTTAGAAATTGCCGACTGGACAAATTTGGCACCTTTTCTGTGACTAATATATGTTTTTCAAGCCACTACGTCACAAGCTTAGCCATGCTATAATATAATGTATTATTATGAGAAGTTGAGTTTAAAATTGGTCACAGGGAAATGTATCTCTCTGTCGCTCCTTTATTGCCAAAAAGTTTTTACAACGTTCTAGATTTCCGACTGGGCCAGGTATTTTTCCGATCACAGGTGGCAGTCGCCCCCTTAACTCCCCCCTCAAAGCTACGCCAATACATCACTTTTACGGAGGAAGTTCCGGGTTGGAATCCTGATGGAGAGAATCTTTTTCATATATATTTATTTTAGTTACCGTTAAATATTACTTACCCACGTCTAAGTTTTAATTGTGCAACTTCATTATAATTACTTTACATTTACTCAAATCTTTAAAAATAAATTTTCATAATATTACATTTCTATTTTTAACAATTTACAATTTTGTATTTTAATATATTTATGAATTTTAAAATAAAGTTGACGACGAAAAACGACGACAGTTTTTGAGAGTCGGAAGACTTTGAAAGTTTTTACTGAAGTTTTTGTATTCTGTGGAAAGAGAGTGGATGCAGTTAATTTTAAAATGTCGAAACTTATTGCGCTTTTAAACCCCTACTGAGTAACCAAATAGGTACAGTATGTACTATATATTTTCAAAATGAGGGTGAATCATTTTATCAATAATTTCAATTTACAAAATTTATTTTTGTAAAATTACATATTTAATTTATAATTTCTTAATTATAACAACAACAACAAACAATTTATTTCAGACTCAACAAGTGCAAAAGATTAAGAGATAGTTGCTTAGACTGGCCCTAGAGCACTGACTAAGTAGGCCAGTGAATCACTATGCATAATGAACATATAATTGCCTACGCCAATGCTTCCAGATACGAGACATAAAATATATCAGAGATCAGTCCACTGACCATGGCTTCTATTATCTTATTGAGTGATTCACCAAGCCTAGTGATAAATCTAAGTGCAAAATTGCGTATAACACTGACACAGTTAGGCACCTTATTGACTACAAACAGCATACTGGCACTAGAAGGAGTACCATTTATAAATCTTGGAGTTCTTAATAAACGCCTAAAAATATCATTATATAAAATTTTCTGAAATTATACATCCTGTAGTTCCACCACAAATGAGCTATATACAGGGTGTCTCAAAAGTCAGTATCTATTTTGAAAAATAATGGGAATTACGAAAAACTGGTTTAAGATATGAAAAATATATTTATTTCAAAGTAAGTGCCACAAAGAATTAGTGCTATTTATTTATCTGTCTCCACATGGCGACCATCAGTGTCTCTACAGAGCTCAAAGCGATAAGTTGTTTCCCGGAACACACTTTCCAGCATTTGAGGTGTTATTTTCTGAACTGCATCGGTAATACGATTTCGAAGTTCGGCTACATCACTAATTCTTCAACCAGTGTACACCTTAGACTTAATGAAACCCCAGGCGAAAATATCTAATGGTGTTAAATCGGGTGAACGTGCTGCCCATGGTTGTGTTCCTCCACGACCAATCCAGCGACCGGGGAAGCGTCTGTCAAGATAATCACGTACAATTATTGCATAATGGCACGGTGCTCCATCCTGCTGAAAAACTATTGTGTCAAGAATGCCATCTGTAAGAAGTTGAGGTTCGAGGAATTGTTCAAGCATGTCAAGATAATAAACCAATTAACTTTTTTTAAATACACAAATTTGCACCAGAAGTACATATCTTTATGCCAGCATAGCATTTTTTAAAAAACATCTAATGTCACCGAAATAGATAGTGACTTTTGAGACACCCTGTACATTGGAGTACAAAAAGTTTTGAAAAAATCAACTTAACATCTAATGTACACTTATGAAATTTTCTAACCGAAGTATTTCCCTGAGCGTATAATTAGGCTTACTATACGTCCCGATTTGACTGGGACAGTCCCAGTTTTAAGCCCCTGTCCCGGCGTCCCGGCCGGCTTGTAATTCTGTCCCGGTTCTAAATTGTGTCCTCTTGCTTTTCAGGTTTTCTGTCTCTTTGTTAGAAATCTCATCTGCCAACCCTGCTAGAAATCTAGCAAACCTGCTGCGAAGCGCCATTTTGCCAGTACCAGAGTGCTACCATGTCGAGGTGTAAACCATATATGTTTATTATTCTATATAGACCATAGTACTAGAATGCTAGGCCTCTTGTATTTTATTTTTTCTGTGGAGAAAAAAGTTGTTTGTTGTTTATTATAATTTATAAATAACTAACCCCTAAAATACCGAAAGGAAAGTGTAAATTTACCGACGATTGCACATTTATATTGTTAATTTAAGTATTGTAATACAAACAGTGCTGGGATAAACGGCGCTAAAATAAGCGCCGCTAACTTTTTATTAGCGATACTGTTAGCGCCGCTAATGTGCAAATTTTAGCGAAACAGGTAGCGGCGCTAAGTTTTTAGAAAAAGTCAGTCGCTAACCGCTGATCACTAATTTTTCAAAACCACCTGTAAATTGAATAGATTTTATTCTTCCGTTGGTTTGTTTTCCCAATTAATAAATACGAAAGGAACTCGATTACTACATAAAAATGTTTTCACTTTTGTAGACTATAACGTCACCTTTTTGTACCTAAGCAATATGAAAGTGTGTGTGTGCTAATATATGTAAGTAAATTACGGAAGGCAGAACATATATAAATTGGGGTGGTAATTAGCGACGTAATTAGCCGCGCTAACTGTTGAAATGCTTAGCGTTAGCAGCGCTAAATTTTATGGTGGTTGTTATTGTTTAGCCAATCAGCCCACCCTGATCGAGCAAGCCGGCGGCAGGCGGGTAACCGATCGCCCTCTCCGGAGTGGACCAGAGGTTCAGCGGCACTAGTGATGTTGTGTTGTGTTCGTTGTTGTGCTAGAGCGGTACAGTCTGTCATAATGTGTTCAATTGTTTGTGGTGTGTCCTGGCACAGGTGGCAGGTGTCGTCTGTGTGGAGTTGTCTAGTCTGTGTTTATATGTCCGTAAGTTGGGGTGATGTCCACATCGGAATCGTGCTACGCATGGCCGTAACTACCTATGAGGTCACCGAGGTCCGGACAAAAAAAAAAAAAAAAAAAAAAAAGACTGAACCGTTCTCCGTGTATGAAACGCACATTACCGCTTTTCTTTTGAAAAGAGGGAGGGAGCGTCGAGCGTTTTGTGTTTAGTGTATAGCTTGGGTTGTGTTTGTAGATGTCATTTTGGTCTGAATTTTGCTCGTGCCGCCGCGCTCGAAAAAAATCTGGACCTCACTAATTTCTAAACCCTAGTTACGGCCCTGGTGCTACGTTAACTCGATCCGATCTGCTCAGGCTGATCTCTGACCTGTTAATGGGTGGCGGCTTCGCACCTAGGACCGCATTCGGACCGAGTCGTGTCAGTGCTTTGTGGGTTAGGTGTGTGAGTAACTGTGTTCGTGTTTTCTGTACTGTGAATGTGTCTGTGGGGCGTGGTATGGAATGGAGTATTTGGTTATAATGTCTCTGGTGTTACCTTAATGGTGCGAGGTGTCTGTGCATGATTGTACATGTAGTGGCAAGGGTGTTGTGGGTTAGTTGTCGCTGCTGCCATTAATTATGTTCCCCTCATGTCTAAATGTTCCCTAACTTTCAGTATTCTTGTTTCTGTGTGCAGGTGTTCTATTGGTGTTGTTTGAGTGCATCCTGTAATGATACGAAGTGCGTTGTTTTGTATTGTCTGTAAGGTGTTTGTGTGTGTTTGAGATAATGGGTGCCCAGCATGGGCTAGCATAGTCCATAACTGAGCGAATATATTGTTTGTATATGAGTGTTGTTTGTTGTTTCCTGCTGGTGTCCAAAGTTTGTGCTTGTTAGTACCCTAAGCATAAGTCTTGACGTACATTTGTTTTTAATGTCCTGAATGTGGTTTGCAAAAGATAATGATGTGTTGTATGTGACCCCAAGTATTTTGGTCCTGTGAGTGTGTGGAATGTTGGTGTTTAGTGTAAGCTATGGAGTTATCTGGTGTTCTTTTGTACTGCTTGTAAGCAAGGTGATGGTTGATTTTGTGGGCGCTACTTTGAGTCTATTGTGTGTGAGCCAGTCTTGTATACTGTTTATGTATGTTTGTAGGTTATTTGTAGCGGTGTCGATGTTGTGGGTGGATGTTAGAGTGATGTCATCTGCATATGATGATAAGGTAAGCTTGTTATCTATGGGTGTTGGAATGTCACGCATGTATAAGTTGAACAGTGTTGGTGAAAGAACAGAGCATTGAGGGACCCCGTTCGGAAAAAGCTTGTTTTTGGATGACTTGCCATTAAATGTGAGTATCTTCCTGAAAGATAGTTGCTCAGTCATCTTTCAGTGTTATTGTGCATGTTCGTGTTGAGTATTTTGTTTATGAGAGGGAAGCGTGGGATAGCATCAAATGCTTTACTAATGTCTATTGTTGCTAATAGTGTACGTTGAGCTGGTCGTCTGGAGTTGATGCCATCCATGATGTGCTGCGTGAGGTTAGTGAGTAATGTCGTGGTTGAGTGGTGAGGTCTGAATCCATGTTGAATAGGCGATAGTGGTATGTGTGGGTTGGTGATTTGTAAGATTAGTCTTTCTGTTACTTTGGAAGGTGTGCATAGTAAAGTAATGGGTCTATAGGAAGCTGGTTCTGTTGGATTTTTGTTCGGTTTGAGTAGTGTAATAATTTTACCTTGTTTCCATATGTCAGGAATAATACAGTGTTGGTATGAATATGTGCTGATATTTGTGAGAGCTTGTATTCCCTATGGGCCCAAGTGTTTAAGGTGTATGTTAGATATGTTGTCTGGTCCAGTAGCCTTCGAATTCTTAATGTTTTTGATGATCTTGGTGGTCTGGTCTGTATTGAAGGGTGTAATGGTCGTCTCGAGTTTGTAGGTTTTCTTGTGTCTGGCTGTTTGTCTGTCTGCGTATTTCTGGTTGTTCTCTCTGTTTAAGAGACTTATCTTTGCGTTGTGATTAACCAGAGTGTTAGCTTGTTGTGTATATGTTGGGATATTATTTTGGCTGCGACAGATAGCCGCGTGTGAGGTGTGAATGCCGCTGTTAGAGTGGGTAATGCTGTTTATAGTCTTGTATAGCCTGGATGTATCTGTGGAGTGGTTTGAGTTTGTTGTTATTTCTGTGTTGAGCTGTTGTATCTGCTGTTTTATGGTTTTTGGGTGTGGTGTTTGTGTGTTATGTTTGAGGTTGTTACAGTGCCTTATGAGGTGGGCTATTTCTCTAGTATAATTTGGGTTGTATTTCCTAATGTTGCCCTCGGGTATGTATTTGTTTGCATTATTGATGATCTGATTAAATGTCTTGAGTGTTGTATTGATGTTTATGATGGGTGTGCTGTTTAATGTGGTGAATTGTTCCTCAGTCTGTATTTTGAACTGTTCCCAATCAGCTTTCTTGTAATTTCTGTAAGTGTGCCTAAGGCTGTTGGGGCAGAGTGTAGAACGTGTTGTAATGATGATGGGCAAGTGGTCTGATGACAGTTGTTTTTCTGTTCTCCAGTGTGTATGTGTTGCTAGTGAGAGGGAACAGAACGTTATGTCTGGGGAGGAGTTTGAGTATCCTGCTTGATGTGGTATGTGTGTATGTTCTTTTGTATTGTTAAGAATGAAGAGGCTGTTTAATTGTGGCTATGTTGGCGCCTCTGGTGTTGCTTTGGTTGTGCAGGCACCAACTAGTGTCTTTAGCGTTGGTCTCCTCCTAAAATGACATTAGTGAGAGAGGCCAGATTGTGTAACTGTGGATTGTAATTGGCTGGCACCTGAGGTGAACTATCTGGTGGGATGTAAATGTTGATTAGTGTGGTGGTGTGTTTCGCGCGCGTTTTAATGTTAACTGCCTGTATTTCTATCGTGTTAGCTGCTTTGATCGTGTTTGTAATGTTTTGGGTGGCATCAGTGTAGCTAATGCTTTTACGTATGTAAGTGATGAGTCCACTCCCGTTACCCCCAGTACGATCTTGACGGATCGCCGTGAAGTCAGGGATGGTGGGTGTTTTGTGTGCGCGTTTTAGTTTTGTTTCTTGTGTAAGTGCTATGTGAATGTTTTGTTTGTGTACGAATTCCCTAAGCTGCATGATTTTGTTTGTGAGGCCAGCTACGTTGTACTGTAATATGTTAATATTATACTTCTGTATGTGTCTCATGGTGCTATTGTGTCCATGTCTTTGTGTATGGTGACATGTGTAAGTTGTAGTGGGGCCTGGATTAGTCTTAATGTCGCCGGAGAGTAAGAGTAGTCCGGGGAGCACGCAATTGCTCCCCATAAATGAAAAAATAGCACGCTGAGAATCGATGCTTGGCTCCAAGGGTACCGGATTAACGAAATTACCGATAATATGTAGTGCGGGGAGGTTTGCCATTAGAGATAGGCCTACTTAGGGGTTTAGGCACTCGATAGGCATCGCTATTTCAAAATATCAATTTGTCTCGCCACATATTTTGAACTTTTGAAGTATCTCATGGCCGAAAAGAGGTTGGGGATAGTTGGAATGTAAAATAAAAAGTAAGAATGTTGGGAAGTGATAAACGTAACATTCATTGGATTATGCAGCTAACAACCATTCTTTCACGTAACAAATTACACAACTCTCTTAACTATTTCTAAAAGTACAAATACTAACGAATCAAGTTCAAAAGGCGACTGTACTATATACAGGGTGTCCCATAAGTCCGATCTCCTAGGAAATTTTATTTTAAATTAAATTTACAAAAGTAATACATTAAAACTAAACTATTCAAATTTATATCTTGTTTTGGGACCTTTTTTTTGGTTGTAGTGACTAATATGGAAGCGAGTTACACTCTTACGGAAAAGGCGGAGTGGGGAGAGGTAGTCCGAGAAATGGAGGATTCAGTTTTATAGAGGTAGTGTTGAGTATTGTAAGAAACCCTATTTTAAAGTGTACTAAAATAATGTTTTTTAAAGAAAACTATTATACAGGGTGATTCAAAAGTCAGATTACATAGGGATATACTGTATTATGTAATGATACAGGGGAATAGTCACATCACATATTCGATATGGCCACCGTTAACGGCAATGCACTCGTGCAACCAGCTAGGAATATCACATTAATGCGCTCCTCCTTCGATAACATCTCATAACTCATTTACCTGCAAAGAAACAGAAAAGCCCTATGTAACCTGACTCTTGAATCACCCTGTATACAAGAGTACATATGGATAATCTAAAGTAAAATATAATGAAAATATTTCAAATACTATTTTCAGAGTGGATGACGTGGTCACTTCAGACAAATTCTGAGTAAGGTTTTTTACCCCCGACTCAGAGGATTCTGGCTTATCCAGAGTCCGGGTTATACGGGTCTTACTGTATTATGTACAGTATTTGAAAATTAAGGGGCGAGACTGTACACACCAATCGACCAGGGAAGTACTCCGGGTGAATAATTAAGCAGGAGACAGGTAGTGCTGGAACTCCCGTTTCTCCTGTCGCTCATCTTTTTCCGTATCTCGCCTAACCCGCGAGCAGTCCAGCATGCTCTCTCTCACACACACACACTTCCCTCTTTTCCCCACTTCACATACACGCATCAAGCTTCAAAACTCCACAATCTTTTCAAAATTCATATAAAAAAAAAAAGCATCATTGAGCCTCTTAGACCTTGATTTCGGCTCTCCTATGGAGGGAACATTTTTGCGGGCGTTTGCCTATAGCCACTCCTTCTTACATTAAAAAAAAGCCCATTTGCTTTACCTTTAAGAACCCAGTAAAGCCTAATGGCCAAATAAAATAAAATAACTCAATTTTACAAATGTTTTTTGTTAAAATTATTTTAACAAAAATTGTAATTTTTTTTTTTTTTTTTTTTTTTTTTTTATAAATAAAGTTACGTATTCATTCATTGAACGATGGATAAATTTTGTGGTGAGGAAAAATAAGACGAAACAATGAGCTGTCTTTTAATAACGTTTAAAATTTATAATTAACTTCAAACAATTATACAAAAATATAAAACTAAAACAACTAGACAGAATTGTAATTGGTAAATTACTAACAAACACCAAAGACTTTACACAAAACAGAATTGCTAAACTATTTGAGTACTAAAAGAACCTCGAGAGACGCGAGGCTCCAAGTTTAAAAACAATGCCCAAAACTGTCTTTTCTTCAAACTCTCTTACAACTTGCTTTCTTCTTAAAATTAATGAACTGAAGTACGAAAATTTGTATATAAAATTGGAACTACCAATTGTCAATCGGCCAGTGGCGTAGCGTGGGGTGTGCGGACCGCACAGGGCGGCCAATTTTGGCCAAGGCTGGCATTACGGTACGGTATGGTACGAAATACCATATTGTTTTCTATGTTTTAAATTGAATTATTAAATTTTTTTTTTTATTGTCTATCATCACGGTTTCAATTTTCATCATCATTACATTGTTCCTCAATCAATAAAATGTAAATCCTTTATATACGTGTGTTTGCTGTAGTGGAAGGTATGTTACGTTTAAGGAAGGGGGCGGCCAATTTGGCTACCGCACAGGGCGGCCAAAACCCACGAGTCGCCACTGGTCAATCCGCTCATTCTATCATCAATTCGCGGGGCTCATAAAGAGGGAGTTCATAAAATTTCTTCAAATAAATATAACAACAAATGTTCATTAAAAAGTTATCTTTCTTTTGATCAAAAGTGGTTTAAAAACTTTCGTGTTTTTTTTTTTTTTAAATCAAAGACTAAACAAAATTTGAAACATCATCAATGTTTCCTAAAATCTATTTCGTTTCAATGCTTATTTCGTTCAATTATTCAATAAAGCTAAAACAGTAACTAGTCGTGTAATTATTCTTCATCTTAAGCTTCAATCCGTTCAACATTCATTCTCTCGGTTGATAATTTCAAAAGTATTTATTGGTTCTCGCCGTCTCTTTTGTAGGTTGAACAACAACAACAACAACAACAACAACAACGACACTTCGTGACTGAAAACCCAGTAGGGTGACCCAGAGGATAGTGGTAAGAACTCCATACTGTTAATACTTGGTTCGAGAACGGGCCAGGACTTCCGTTTTCGGAGAAGCTACGTCTGTGTGTTGCGGGGGAGTGATTCGGAAAAGCTACGGGTCCCCTCTATCGCGAGATGTTACGAAGGAAATTAAGCATTCCAACCTTTAATTATCATAATTGAAACCTTCGCTATTTCAGATATAAATAATTCGTTGTTCCAAGACACCTTTATTCGCTTTTTAATTCAATCATTAACTCGATTGCTTCGAAGACTTTATACTACTTTCATCTTTTAAGTACTTTGATTCAGTGTGGGCGTCTTCACCAATTATTCCTTTTCAACACCACAACTCACCACATTAACGCACTTTGGTTTATGATAAAAAAATGCGATTGATAATCTCTATTACGTGATCTACTCCATCCATCAAAGACGGTTGCTATAATCTTGGCCTTTCCTCAACATCTGCCACGACAACGGAGATCATTCGGCGGAAAGCCTAAATTTCGACACTGCGTAATAATGTTCGTGCCTTTTAAATTTATTTCTGACCTTGGTCAGGTCAATGATCATCCTTTAGTCTTCATCTTCCTCTTCTATATTCATTATTTTATCCACTTCTTTTATAGTTTGTTCTATCTCCTCCTTCGTTATTCTCGCTCTTCCAGTCTTGATGTGCGCGTAAATAGAATGAAATCTGCAATCGGGAGTCGCGTCGATTTTTTTCTTGTCGATAATTCCCCTTTCCAAGAGCATTTTCCTCCTCCGTTCCCCGATGCCGAACTTCCTAAATTTGCGGTGAGTAGCGTAAACGCTGCACCAAAGAATCTCTCGTTTTTCCGCCATTGACCACGTGGGCTTTTGACCCACGATTGGACTGTACGAGAGAAGTTTCCTGATCATTTGGATGCTGTGCGAAATTTGTTCCGGGGGAGAACTTTCCGTTGTCCAATCTTCTTTAACCCTTCCCGAGGACGCGTCTGATGGTTGGGGAATTCCTTCTTCGAGACGACATTTATTATTCCCTTCTTTATCCATTAAATTCGCGAGCAATTCGTCGTTTTCAGCGCGAGTTATTATTATTACGTCAGATGTTCGATGAGAGTCGGCAGACGCGTTATCCAAGGAGTCATTCTGGCCGGGTTTTAAATGCAGAGATTGGTGTCTTTTGAAGTTATTCGAATACTTTGTCTCGTATTGGCATCGAGAGCATTTATATTGTTTACTTTCCGAATGGACTATCTCGTGCGTCCTCAGATTTCCTTTTATATTTGTTCCGAAATTGCATTTGGAACATTTGTATTTCTTATATTCTAAATGCAAGAGCGTGTGTCTATCGAGATACCTTTTCGATTTAGCCGCGTAATCACATTTGCCGCACTTATAACAGTTCACGGAGGAATGAGTGTCGGCGTGTTTCTCCAAATCACATTTAATATTGGTCGCATAATCGCACTTCGAACACTTGAACTGTTTAATTCCTAAGTGATCTAACTCGTGTCTTTCGTACGCGTATTTGTAATTGGTTTGAAAATCGCACTTAAGGCAGTTAAACAACTTTTTTTCGGCGTGCAACAAGGCGTGAGTCTTCAAACTATGTTTATAGTAAGTGGTGAAATTACATTTAGGGCATCCGTATTTTTTATTGTCTAACTTCTTCTCCGAAGTATTTTCTTTAAACTTAAGTTGACGACAACTACTTTCATACGAATTCAAGCTTTCTTCTTTCTCTTCTACAATTTTTCCCTCCTAAAACATTTGTTAAAAAATAAATATGAATCACGATAGAAAATGGCGTCAACTTTTAGATAAAATGAAAATGGTTTTTATTACCTTCTAATTTTAGTTTTAAAATGTTGAAGCAATTACATGAAAGGGTGAACGCGAATATGCTAAACTCAAAATAATAAAACAATAAAAAATATACAGTATTAAAAAACTGACAGAATTAATTATTGAAAGATACTTCGCACTCATCAAATGTTCTTTAAAACAAAATCACACATTTGTATTTGACACAATACAAATGGCGATCACTCGGAGGAACTTACATTAAAGAAAGAACATAAATACCCCAATACAAAATATAAACAAATTACCAAAAAGAATTAAAAACTTCAATAGAAGATAAAAACTATACTAATGAGCCAACCTTTATAACCCAAGGAATATGTAAAATATATATATAAATAAATATATATATATATATACAGTTATATTATATATATATATATATATATATATATATACAGGGTGGGCCGTAAGTTTCCATACATAGGAAAATTTAAACGTTTGTTTTTATGTTTCAGATACCCTAAGAATATGTTTGTAAGATCTTGTTTACTGATGAAGGCAAATTTTACGTCAATGGAGAGGTTAATCGGCAAAACATACGTTATTGAGTAATGCTAACCCTAACTGGCTGAGTCCGACGAAGATGCAAGGTGCCGGTAAGTGATGTGTGGGCCGGGATATGGGTGACAGAATTATTGGACCAATTTTTGTCAGTGGAAATCTTAATGCCGAAAGGTATCTTAACATGTTGCAAGAAGAGATTTTCCCATCCCTGCTAAACGAGGAAGGTAACTTCCCAGTTTACTTCCAGCAAGATGGAGCTCCACCTCATTATGGTCTTCACGTGCGTCGGTATTTGGATCAGCAGTTTCCGGATGCTTGGATTGGTCGGCTGGTCCTGTGGAGTGGCTCCCAGATCCCAGATCTCACCCCCCTTGATTTCTATCTTTGGGGGCACTTGAAGGCCATGGTGTATCAGGAAAAGATACGAGACATAAATCATCTAAAGGAACGTATCACCAACGCCATTACAAGCATAACATCAACTGTGCTAATGCGTGTTCATCAACAGTGGGGAACACGTATTGAAATGTGTTTTCAAAACAATGGCAACCATGTAGAGCATATTATATAAATAAAAATGGTTGTCCAAAAAAATGTTTATTTTTCCTATGTATGGAAACTTACGGCCCACCCTGTATATATATATATATATATATATATATATATATATATATATATATATATATATATATAATATATATATTTTACACACGAGGCCCTCCTATGAAGAAATGGCTAAGCAACAATAGTAAAAAACGCCAGAAAACTCTGTTAAAAGTTGTACTAATGTGCCATAACTTTTAAAACTTTTTAAGATATCTTTTTAAAAACTTCAAAAGCTATTCCACTTTCAAATTGGTACTTTTAACTGCATTTTTAACTTTTGTCACTAAGCCACTTCTTCCAGGGAGGGCCTCATATATATTACTTCTATCTTCATAAATACAGTAGAATACACTGATAATGCAGTACATGAATAACGTGAGAAAAAATATATGGCATTAGTTGTGTGACCCAAGATGCGAATAATGTGGTATTTTGTAAGCTAAATGGGCAAAATTCAAGTCAGGCACCCAACAACTATGGGCAGATGTGAGCTGAAAGCAGTAGTCAGCAATTAGCAGCTTACACAGAATGCCTGAGAGTTGTGAATGGCGAGTGTTATATTTTATAATTTATTATTTTATTTGCATTTACACGTTTATTATTCAATTTTATTTGAAGATTAATATACTACAGTTGTTGGGGGTCTTTGTAACCTAACTTATTTCTTCCCATAAAATCTTTAGCAATAGATAATGTGGACCACAATACTGCGAGGGTCTCTCAGAATGTAACCCGTGTTATTAGTGTATTCTACTGTATATATTACCAAGATTTTTTTTAAATACAAATTAATTTTTACCCTGGTAATTAACTCAAGTACAAGAGTTTATGAGTCAAATTTTGTTTAGTGTAAAACAAATTAAACAAAACAATTAGAAATTAAATGAGTGTGATGTAATCACAGCTATATGAATAGTTTAAAAAAATTTCAAGGAAAAACAAGTAGGTACTCAAAAATTCCCATTTTACAATTATAATAAAAGGCAAATATTAGACTCGAGGAGTTAGCTAATAAAAGCCAAAACAAATGCAGGCAAAAATGAAGTTAATTAACAGCAATTACAAATGTAATTAGCAAAGGTTTTTTTTTGGCAGAACAACAAAATTACATCCTAAGTTACATTTACACATTTTGAAGATTTTTATGTTTTCATAATTCACATTTCTAAGTGTCAGCAAACTCTTAAGAAATATTTAATGCAATGAAACATTATTTATGGTACTGGCCCAAGAGAGTTTGCTGGATACAGTCTACAAGGTGTTGAAAAAGTCTATACCCAATGGAAATTACATTAATGCGCTTTGAACTGAATGGGGAAATTTTTGAATATTTATGATATGGTTCCACAAATAAGTGTATTTTCCATCAGGTGGAGAATTTTTGGGCACCCTATATTTTAATCTTCATGTCTGATTAATTAAGCTGCCTCTCTAAATTCTTTAACTGACTGAATTACAAAAACAAATTTGTACTTAACAATTTAGTTAAAGCAAAAAAGAAAAATTTTTCAGGATTTTATTACTTGAAGTAGTTAACAATCTGCGTCTTAAGATATCCCAATATTTGTATAGATGGTAGGAAACATGCCCGAGTAGCCTTAAAATTACTAACACTAAATTCATTAAATTGCAATTCAAAACCAACCAACCAACCAACCAACCAAAAAACAATATTGAGTGACAAAATCAAAATGACATTCTTAAATCTCTGAAATAGCGAGTGATATTGTCTTTATCTTTCTTCCACTCTAGAAAATATGGCACTCTTCTTATTTCAGAGTACAAAAAATCTACTTTGTACATAGCTGATAAAGTTAACTATTGAGTAAATTATTATTTGGGAATATAAATACTGAGCTTGTAGTTGGAGATACAAAGTGAAATGGTTTTGTCTCACCAAAAGAAGAATAAATGTTGAAGAATCTGTTTTGTTTCGAGGAGTGAGTGATGATAATGAGAATTTAAAATGAAGTTTCAACACTAAGTTCACTCAAGTATCTGAAGTTGGAATGCTGAAGCTAAAATTGAACTTTGTTAGCATTATATTTCTGTATTTTGACAAACTAATCCGAGAATTTGGATATTTACTTTTAAAAAGTCTATACATCTTGGAAATATTTAACTGCCCATTTGAATTTTTAAGAGAGAAACAAGATTCTGCATCAACATCTTTTGTACAACTTAGAAAGTGCTCCACAGCCTCACTGATTCTGGTTCAGTAATTCTATTTGGTCTGTTTTTATGTCTGCCTCGCAAATCTTGTGGAAGTCGGCCATGAACTGAAAGTGCTTTTCCGAGGGTTGTAAGGCGGCGATCAGTAATGCCAAATATATCTTTAAATGCTTTTCGACACACCTGTTTTCAATACAAAAATCACTGGGATCAGACCCATTTCCAACATTCCTACGCAGTCTATACTCAAAAGAAAATGTTCGACTGTGAAACCTCTCACCATTTTTTGGCCTCCGTCTTTTAACAGGTTTTACTGTCATAAAGGTGGCTAAAAAGATATCTTGCTGAGTTCTTGTGGTCAGAGATCTAAAATTCTTTGAAAGTTCTTCTCTTTCTTCCTTTGAGATTACTTTAAAGCATTTAAAATGCTTGCAATCACATCCAGAGCCACGAATGGAGGAATTTCTTTCATCTACTTTATGGCTTTTCCACAGCTTAATTTTATTGGAATCATCCATTTTGACCTATTAAAGTATCAAAGAATAACTATATGCATGCAATACTAGAAAAAAAACCACTATATTACATTTTTTACGAGTCACAAACAGGAACTCTTTAGCATACTAAAAAATTTCACTAACTTCATTTTTGCCTGCATCTTTTCATTTCTATCATCAGATTAAATAAAAGTAGCAATACCCACAGTATATTTGTCAATTAAATTGCTAAAATTACATTTAATGAAAGATATCTTACCTCACTAGAAGAATTTCCAACTTTTTCACTAGCAATTTGTTTGGATACTACACCAATACTTTCATTAACCAATTCACCTTTGAGTTCACTGTCCTGCAAATTCAGAAGATGGTGATAAAGTAACTTTTATTTGACTAGCCTACAGTTACCACAGTTTACAGCAGGTTCTCAAACTAGACAGTATAATTATTACTAGCCTGGTCAATGTACAATCAGCTACCAAAGTTGGGATATACTGAGCTGTAAGGTAGGTGCAGCCAACTGTATATTGACTTAGTTAACCAATGGTACAGAGTAAACCATAATAAATAAGTGGTGGACTCGCCTCTCCTTCCAAATGAAGTAGTCCTGAGACGCAAAATGTTTCACTAGAATTAGTTTCCTCTGGATCCAAAATTTCTCTCTTAATTTTAACTTTTTCCTCTTCCAATTCAACTTTGATTTGTTTTACATTATCATTTTTTGCAGTTTCTGTTTCCATTCTTTTATAACATTAGCTATTTAAGGCAAAAGGAAAATACAACCACATATAAGGCTGCAATGGTAAATTTCTGATTGGAAAATCCAATCACATTTAAATTTTTATCAATATTTTAGAATTTTTGTGGGAATTAATGAGGGTCATCTTTTCCAAGTAGGTCAGCATCTCTGTACTGACACCAAGCTTTTATGACATATGGCAAAAATTAAGGAAAATGTTCAAGAAACTGGAAAAAGAGAAGAGATTCAAAACAATTTGCCAGAAATGATGAAAGGTTTTTGCTAATTCACTATTAAATATTAAATCTAAAAAGAAAACCTCACATACTCTACTAAAATGCTTATCAGGGTAAGTTGTCAATAGTTGTGCATGGGTGCTAGTGTCACGCATTTGACTTAAAAAGCTCCCCACAAAATGCTATTACAGTGAAGGAAAAAATTCATATCAAACATTACTTCTAGTAACTTCAGTAATGTTTGACATTAATGCCTGATGCATTATATTACACATGGAGAACATGAAGCCAATTTGCCAATAAAAATGCTATCGAGATGCAGTCTACAAAGAAATTTTAGAGGATGTACAATGTAGGTGTATTCTTTTCAGAAGTTAGGAATAACAAGATTAGGAAACCTTTGTCATGGAATAGGGAAATAGCTAAAATGATTAAAAAAAAAAAAGAAAGGGACATTCAGGGAATTCAAAAGCAGTGATAGTCTTTTGGACTTGGATAATTAAGCAGTTAAAAAATAAGCTAAGTAGTTTGATAAGAAGAGCAAAAGGCATAGTGAAATAAATCTATCATATTTCCTGGCCCATAGGACGCTTTGGCCATTAAGATGCACCCTAATTTAACTAAGGTTATTTTTGGAAAAAAAATATTTGGAAGCTTAATAGCTTACCATACTGCGTGCGTATATTTTTGAGCTGCATCATTGACTACCAGCATTATTTACGTTTTGACTCAACTACTTTCACATTGGTACCTACCATACCCCCGGGAAAATCATAACATTTCATATTCAGTGAATAAATTTATTTAACAGAATGACAGTATGTGGCTTTAGACAGTATCTATAAAATAGATGGTACTGAGACTTCAGTTGTAAAGGCAATACCTCCGAGCTATTATGGTAGTTGGTCCACCTGCATGTAGATGGTGTTGGTGACCAAAACAATGTTCCTGAAAATGGTGGCCTAGCAGTAAGCAGGATAATGTTCCATAAGTATAGGAATTATGGCCCAGTAATATTTCTAAGCTAATCATCATACAAATTTTAAGTCTATAATTACTTTCTCATTATATAAGCATAGTATAAGTATTTCTGAGACATGTGAGGACTGCATATGACATCTCTGAGGTCATGTTAGTATTGGAACTTCCTACCATAAACTTGACCTTCAGCCAGTAAAATGCAGGGTGTTTTTAGGGACATTTTTTTTATGAAAAAAATAGCATCCTATGGGCCAGGAAATATGGTAGTCAGAAATAGCAATAAAAATTCAAAGAAATTCTTTAGTTTTTATTAAAAATATAATAAAAAAGCATGATAGGATTGACCCAATAGAACATCATGATAGGATGTTTGGAAATGATCAGGATATTATTGGTATTTTTAATGATTATTTTAACTCTATTTTCTGTAGAAAATTTTAATATATAACTGATTTTAATTCTTTAGATTCCCTAAACTCTGGCATTCTTGATAAGAATCATATAAGGAAAGATGTTAGGCAAGTGATTCATACAATAAAGTCAAATAAAGCTATTGGACCTGATAATATATATGCACAGATTCTCAGAGAAAGGGAAGAAAGCTTATCTGATGCACTAACTATTTTGTTTGCTAGGTCTATTAATTATGCAGAGGTACCTGATGAATGGAAAAAGGCAAATGTAATACTCATTTATAAAAATGGTAGTAAAAAGGAGTAGGAAATTATAGGCCTGCCTGTTAGTTTAGTTTATCAGTGGTAGGAAAGATACTAGAGAGAATTATAAAGAATAATATTCAAGATCATTTGGAAAATTTTAATCTTATTTCAAATTCAGGAAGGTCTTGTTTGCCTAATATCTCTGACTTTTTTTAGTTTGTAACTGATCAGGTAGATAGCTAATGGAAATTATGTAGATGTTACCTATTTATTTGGATTTAGTAAGGCATTTGACAAGGTTACACATAGGAAACTTCTGTATAAATTGAAAGCTCATGGGATATTGGGGTCAGTTATAAATTGGGTAGAAAAATGGTTGGAAGACAGAGAAGAGAATAATCCTAAATGGTCATGAATCTGGGTGGCAGAAAGTGAAAAGTGAGGTACCAGAGGGATCAGTGTTAGGTCTATTACTCTTTATTTTATATTTAAATGATTTAGAGAAGGGAGTAAAGTTTCTAAATTTGCAGATGATACAAAAGTAGTTGCCCCAGTTACAATACAGAAAATTCTTAGAACTGCAAAAAGATCTTAATCTATCAAGATCTTTTTGCAGTTTCTAAGAATTTTCTGAAAAAAGATCTTGATAGATTAGTTGCTTGGGCTAACAAACAGCAGATGGAATTCAATATTAAAAAAATGCAGTCATCCATTTTGGTAGAAATAATAGGAAATTCAGTTATGAGATGCAAGGACACTGGTTAGAGGATGTTAGACAGGAAAAAGATCTTGGCATTATTAGTTGGGAGTGATTTCAAATTTTCTAAGCAGTGCTTGAGGTTAGAAATAGGGTTGCACCGATAAGCAAATTAGCCGATTACCGATTACCAATTAATCGGCCAATAATTCTTTTTATATACTGTATAAGTTTATAGCACTATATGGTTACTGAATTACGCCGCTTATACCTATTATACTGGTAAATAGGAGCACACAATATAAAACGTAGGCCTAATATCTAATATTTTTTTATCTAATATTAATCTAATATTTTTAGAACTATTTTATGATGGACAATATCAAAATTTTTAACGATTCCGATTCCGATACCACTAAAAAGTCTCGATTCTCGATTCCGATTCTCAATATTTTAAATATAATTCTATACTTGTTTTTCTGGAAATTGTCATATTTTACTCTGGTAAGATTAACTATTTACATTATGAGTATGGTAATATAAATTAATAGATTGGTTTAAAAATAAAAATCAACTGTAAGTTGTAACAATTCATTTAATCTTCTTGATTAAAGTTTACATTGCAAAACTGGTTCAATTAAAAGTTAAAGAATCATTTTAAGAATCGGAAATCATGGTACAATTCTCTCGATTCCGATTCCGATTCCGATTCCTGAAAAATGCTCGATTCTTCCGATTTTCAATTCCGATTAATCGTCCCATCACTAAACTATTTACATATTCTAATTCTTTAATTTCTTTTACAGATTAAATTAGCATTTTAATGAAAGTTGCCAAGAAATTTTATATTTTTGTTACAAATTTAAATAACATAAAGCCCTTATGGCTCCAAGCATTGCATGGAAATACTTTAAAGGAGATAAAAATAACAAAATTATTGCAAATGCACCCTATGCAATGTTTCCATCTCAAATTTTGTTTATCGTTAGAGAGTAGGTTAAGGCCACTTTTGTTTTGCAACAGGAAAGCTTAAATGGATTCTTTTGTTCAGTAAGGTACAATAATTTTTTGTTTTAATAAATGGAGTGATAATGGGTAAATTAATTCAATAATACTCTGCCTATTATTCTCCAAACAATGCAAATTGGTAGAAAATATTTAATAAAAAACAAGCAAATATTATTTAAGTTCATTCCATGTCTAGGATAACTGAAATCTTAAACCAGGGATGCAATTTCTGTAATGTAATAAACAAAGATGACTGAGTATAAAAACCGATTAATTGGCAAAAAAAAGCTGATGACAGATTAATCGGCAAATGGCCGATAACCGATTGTCAACTGATTAATCGGTGCAACCCTAGTTAGAAATAAAGCAAATAAAATGCTAAGTATTATTAAGACAAATGTTAGTTACAAGAGTAAGGAAGTCATCTGTAAATTATATAATTCTTGTTAGGCCTTACTTAGAGTACTGCATTCAAGCTTGGTCTCTTCACCTCAGACATGATATTGATAATGCTTGAAGGTAATGCAATGTAGGGTAACCAAACTTATTCCTAACCTAAGAAGATTGGAAGGTTAATATGTTTTAAATGACTCTGTGACTTAATTAGTTTATTGGTTTCTGTTCTGGCTATTTTTTTTTTTGTAATTGGATTCAGTTTGGTGGTGTTTGTGATAGAATTATGACATGCCATTCGTGTAGTTTCAACTTTGAGAGCTTGATTCATGCCCTAGATGAAGACAAAGCATTGGATGTTTTTATCAATTATGGTGTTATTCTCTCATCCTTAACTTGCCCAAAATGTGACAGTGAGTGCCTAATACAAAAAGATCACAAGATATTTAAGTGAAATAATCAATATTAACCTGTTAGGTTAATTGAATGCCCAGTTAGGTCACTGTACACCCTTGATGATTGGTTAGGTTAAGTTGTGATATTTGGTTATTATGTATTTTATCACACTCAGTCATTTTACACACCAAAATACATTTTTCTAGTAGTATTTGATGTGATTTGTTCAAATATGACCTCCATTTCCGTCGGAAATGAGATCCAACAAAGTTATAATACTTTGAAGTTTGGCTCATTTTCAAGGGAAATGGAAGTCAAAATCTAAGCAAAACACATCAAATATTACTAGAAAAATGTATTTTGGTATTAATTAACCTAACCTAACCATGGCTAAATGAGCCTAACCCTAGCTAAACGAGCCTAACCCTGGCTAAACGAGCCTAACCCTGGCTAAACGAGCCTAGAGTATTACCTTATTATGGATTAGGTGATGGGTACAGACGAGAGCTCGTTTAGCCAGGGTTAGGCTCGTTTAGCCAGGGTTAGGTTAGGTAAGGTTAATTAATACCAAAATACATTTTCCTAGTAATATTTGATGTGTTTTGCTTAGATTTTGACTTCCATTTCCCTTGAAAATGAGCCAAACTTCAAAGTACTATAACTTTGTTGGATCTCATTTCCGACGGAAATTGAGGTCATATTTGAACAAATCACATCAAATACTACTAGAAAAATATATTTTGGTGTGTAAAATGACTGAGTGGGATAAAATACATAATTACCAGATATTTTTGTTAGTTTAAATGAAAATGATGAGAGCAAACTTTTCTGGTTAAGTTTGAGGTGTTTTGCACATTTCCTGTGATAATGCATCGTTTACAAGATCTCTTAACATGAACATGTTAGGTTATGCTTTATTGTATAAAATATAGTCAAAAATAGATTTTAAGTGTATTTTGGTGTGCTTTGCTTGAATATGACCTTCATTTCTTGTGCAAATGAACAGAAATACAGTTGTCATTGCATGGCCTAAACATGTATTTCTGTTCATTTGCACAATAAATGAAGGTTATATTTGAACAGAACACACCAAAATATACTAGAAAAATATATTTTTTATTTCAACTACAGCCCATGTCATTTGTGACATAATTACCAATTGGAATGCTAATGGAGTAACCTGAGGGCATAAGAAAAAAAAACAGATTTGCAGACTTGACCTACAAAAATACTTTTTCAATTATAGAGTAGTAGATTTTTGGAATGACTTGCCATATGTGGTAAACAGTAGCTCATTAATTAATTTTAAGAAAAACTTGGACACTTTCATGAATAAAACAGTTTGTAGATTGTAAGTAGTGTGTATAAGTAGTGAGTTGAGATTGATGTTTCACACCATTTTATTATGAATATAGCTCATGACTTGGATAACCTTGATAGACCCTGGAGGGTTCAAGTTTTCCAAATGAAACGTAATGTGAAACCACTTGGGCCCCTTAAGCCTGAAGTCTAGCTTGGTTGGTAGGTCTAGTGGTTCGATTAACCAAACTATCGATGCTCCTAGAACTTTTCCCTTCATCTAAAGCTGGTAACATGGTAGCTCCCAATCAATTCCCACCCATTTCGAACCAAAATTCCTTGCCTTTCCCTCCTATATCATTGCAGACACGTTTTTCCAAGGTGGCAGGAGGCTAGTCAACCTTAGCCCCAAAGTCCAAGACTGGTCCTGAGACGTAAGTAACCTAAACTGGGAGTCCCAATAACTCCTCAAAAATAAATGTTAGTCCTAAATAACAAAGCAGAAACAACGAAAAGAAACCCTATCATTTGCTTCCTAAAGTACAACATCAAATATGATATAAAGAACCTTCAAACCAAGAAAAGAATAATAATACAACCCAAGGGCCCTCTAGATCGAGGCCATTAAATAAACAACCAGGCGTGATTGGTTGGTTAGTTAAAATTTAATAATGTTTATGCACTACAGGGTGGCTACAAAGTCCCTTTGCATGAAAAAAATAAAGGCAACAGACAGATATGCTGTAATTTCACTGCAGAGGGATTTTGTGGGCACACTGTAGAGACAAGAGACGCTCAATAAGAAAGAGAAACGACAACAGTTACATTTCATTTGGAAAACATGAAACCACTTGGCCTTATCAAGGTTATCCAAATCCTAACTCATAAGCTTTATTTTATAATCAAATTTTGCAAAATATCAATTTCAAGTCAGTTAACATAATAATATTTGCAGAGCTACTAAAGTAGCCTACATAACTTCAGCTAAAATATACACTATTTGACCAATTTATAAACTGTCTCTTTCAGTAACGAAAGCTTTTCTTAAAACTAACCAAGGAGCTACTACTTACCACATCATATGGCAAGTCATTCCAAAAATCTACTCTGACTAAAAAAGTATTTTCGAAGATTTCTCATTATGCCTTCGAGTTCTTCCATCAGACTCTTCATAAGAAAACGTTACTTTTATAACTAACATTCCTATTAATAATATTTAGCATTTTATTTGCCTTATTTCTGGCCTCTAAGCACTGCTTATAAAATGGAATTTGTTTCCTGCCAATAAACGTTATCATTAGCATTTAGATCACAACTAACTATGGTATTATTATAGTATTACACCCGTCTAACGTCCAGCAATTATTATACATTCATTAGGTAGATTGTTTAATTCTAAGACACTTTTCTTCTATAGCGTTTCCGTCGCAAATGCTTCCTTTTCGAGATATAAACGTTTTTTTGGTGTGTATCTAGTGCGTGTTCGTACGTTCGTTTGTGTGTTCGTTTGTGTTGACGTCACATGTCTGCCCAATCAGAGCGCTCCATCCATTTCGAATTTGAATTAGTTTGCTACCGGAATGGCTTTGTGTGACATGTGTTCGTTCGATTATTACCGCTGTATTGTCGCTTTCTATGAAAATTTAGAAAAAAGTGTTGAGTTTCTGCGTGCTCACGGTGTTCTACCGACAGTAGTGAAGTGTCCACATTGTAAAACGGAGTGTACATATCGTCAAGACCAGAAACTGTGGGTTGTAAAAAAAAAAAAAAAAAAAAAAAAAGTTACGTTGTGGCTTAAAACGAAGAAAAGACGGTACTGTGATTATTCTGTCTTAGATTTTAAAGGTAATTCCTGTTTTTCTTTTAGGATAGGTTTAGGTTAGGTCTAGTTAAGTTAGGATAGGTAGGTTGTTAGGTTAGGATAGGTTAGGTTAGGTTGATAGGTTAGGTTAGGTCAATTTTGAAGGTGAAATTTGTTTTTCCTATGGTTTTTGATGTGTTTTGAACGAATCTGACCTTCAAAACCGTCGGAAATGACTCGTTTTCTGTGATTTCCCCCACATTGCCGGTTGGGAGGGGGGTATCTCAAAAACGAGTCATTTCCGACGGTTTTGAAGGTCAGATTCGTTCAAAACACATCAAAAACCATAGAAAAAACAAATTTCACCTCCAAAGGGAGACGGGTGTAATACTATAAATTTACCCTAACTATAATGCTGAGAGCTTTTTTTGGTAATTATTCGTTTTAGTGCTTTTTCTCCTTTCTGAATCAAAACACATTTTTCTGGTGTTTTTTGGTGTGATTTGTTCAAATCTGAACTTTGTTTCCTTGGGAAATGAGCCGTTTTTGAGAAATTTTAAAATTGAAAATTTCTCAAAAACGGCTCATTTCCAAAAGAAACGAAGTTCAGATTTGAACAAATCACACCAAAAAACAACAAAAATGTGTTTTGGTTCAGACCTAACTTAACTTAACCCGCGTTTTTTCGCAATTTCTTACCTTAAATAGCAGCGTTGGGATATTTGTACAAATCAGCGGCGACCAACAGGAATAAATAGACGATTTCGCCAGGCCCACTAATTTGAACTTGTTGGCCTAGCCAATGCTCACAGACGTCGAAGCAAAAACTCCTCCAATTAACCGCACTCTCGGAAGCCAACGCTAAATAGAGCTGTGCATCTAGCTGTGTCGAACGCTTTGTCAAGAATAACCCAACGTACAATAAGTTCTGCCACAGTTTGAGGTGGGATTTTTCAACCCACGTGCCCTTTCGACGGGAAACAGAGAAGGAACACTTTTTTTTTTCTGTCGCGCTCTTCCCTAGTCAATCTTTTGCAGTAATATTGGTCAGCAACTTCTCTATAATTACACTCATGACCACACTGCGAACAAATAACACGAGTAGGTAAAACACCGTGACTGGTAAAGAAAACTTCAGCACCGTCTTCTTTTTTATAAGTAATCCAAATCACACCCAAGACAAACCATAGCGAAAACCGAACTGAATAAGGATTTTGGAATGAGTATGCATTATTGGAGATTCAAAATGCACGTCTCTGATTGGTCGGATAAGGTAACATGAAACAAAAACCAGATTTAATTGGCTGATTTGACCTATGTTTCCTAATTTTGCCACGAGATGTCTCCCCATAAAACTGGAGAGGACGAGGACCTGCAAAATTTTAACAGCGGAAAGAGATAAACACTCAGTCAATGGCCTATAATGGCTGCTTTTTACGTCTAATTTTTTTTTTTTTCGTAAAAAATAATTATTACATTTCCTTGATTTTTATCAGTTTCCCTGAGGTTTCAAGGTGTCCTGAATACGAATTTATATGTTAAATTGTCATAGACTGTCTCCTTCTATCGAAAACGAACAAAGCATTAAAACGAATATTAACCCTTTTTTTTTTACTAACATCCTCTCACCAGTTTCCTTGCATCTCATAATTAAAGTTTTCATTATTTCTGGCCAAATGAGTGACTATGCATTTTCGAACCTTGAATTCCATCTGCCATTTACTAGCCCAGGCCATTTATCTATCAAGATCTTTTTGAGGTTTTTAAGAATTGTCTACATGTGTAACTACTTTTGTATCACCTGCAAATTTAGATCTTTTATTACCTAATCCTTTCTCTAAATCATTTAGATTTAGAGTCTGATGAAAAACTAGAGTCTGATGGAAAAACTCATACTAAGAAAATTAGAAAACAGACTTGTAGAATAGAATAGAATAGTATAACCTTTATTAATAATAATAAAATAAATAATTTTTTTCAATTTACAATGACATGAATAGTTGTGAAGCTCGACTATTTATTTTATTTAATTTGGCCCTTAAGCTTTACTGGGCTCTTATTAAAAATAAGCAGCTAGTTGTTATAAATTAATAATAAATAATAAATAAATAAGCAAATAAGAATTATTATTAGTTAAAGCATGTATTACAATATTAATGGACAATATTAAACAATATTAGTGGACATTAATCCTAGATTTTTGTTAGTATGTCATTATTAATCGGGATTTCAACTTGGTTTTAAACAAATTTACATTCACAATATTTTTTATATCGGCATGCGAGTCATTCCATAGTTTCAATCCAATGAAAATGGGTAGTTTTTGAGATGAATCAATCTAAATTGAGGTATAACAAGCTTTGATCTATTTTTGGTCTGATACGAGTGGATTTCTTGATGAGTTACAAAATATCTATTTACCCATTGCAAATTAATGATTCTGTTCTTACACTCGTAAAATAAAATAAAATGTGCCAGTTTGGTGGTTATATCGTTGAGCTTTAGTAGGTTTAGCTCTTTAAATAATGCACTGAAGTGATCAAGGAAATCAGTAGCAGATAATAACCTATTGCTCGGTTTTGGATGATAAAGATACCATTTAATGCGTTGTTAGCGGAGTTTCCCCAAACAAGGGTGCAATATGTTATATAAGGAAGAACAAGAGTATGATAAAGAGTCAATAAAACTTGTTTAGGGACTACATTTCTAAGTTTAAACATTATAGCAACGCTCCTTGAAATCTTTTTCGCGATATAATTTACATGATCACTCTATTGCAATTTCTTATCTAGCATTACACCAAGAAATTTTGTTACAGTACATCCTTTATGGCGATTTCATTAACATTAAGTTCATCAAGATATACATTTCTTTTATAGTAAAATCATGAAATTTGTTTTACTGGTATTTAGGAAGAGTTTATTGGTGGTCAACCATTTCATTACACTGATGAATTCTGAATGAAATATATTCTTAGCTGTACTAACATCTTTGCAAGAAAAAGACATTGAGTATCATCTGCAAACATTATGAAGTTCAGTATATCAGATGAACGTGGAAGGTCATTTATATATAATAAAAATAACAGTGGACCCAGAACTGAGCCCTGTGGCACACCATGTTTGACAAGCGCTTTAGTTGAGCAAACCTTATTTACTGATACAAAATGATATCTATTGGACAAATAACTTTTAAACAATGACTGATTGCTCCTCTAAAGCCGTAACAATATAATTTATTAAGTAGAATATTATGGTCTTATGGAAAACTGATGAGTGGGTAGTTGGGAGGTAACGAAAATGGTTCACTGAGTAGGTAGGTAGTTAATCTAACAATCATTAAATTCCTTTTATGTCAATAACTGGGTGGATGAAACCAATTGGTTGCTCACCAGAGTTATTCTCCACACTAGTATTTATATACTGTGTGGGAGGAACGTGCTCGGTAATAAGGATACATTACCGCTCAACCAACCGGGAATAAACCAAGACAACGCTGGTACGAGAAGCCCCGCGAAGAGGAGAACAAAGGGAGAACGAAAACGAAGAACGGGGCGAGAGGACGTACCAGCAAAGTACGCTCTCGAATGAGACAACCGGAGAAGGGAGAGACTGTAATAACTAAAAGTAAGTGACTAATATGAGTTTTAACACCAAACAGTTAAGAACATTAAATTAAGCTGGGTCAAACAAGTTAGGCCTACATTGTGACCTAAGACCCAGCATCAACTCATAGCTTAACAAAGGTGAAGGTAGATTGCCCTAACCTAATCTTGTGAGGAATCCTACTGTGGACCTCAATTTATCTGCCCGCTCTGGACCATTTCCGGAATCTCTAGGCTGACCCCTCTAGGCTAGACTTGATCTACTCTATAGTTAGACTGGAGATATAAGGGGTGGGTTAATTGTGGACCAACTCATACAGAGCATTTTTCGCATTGGTGGTCCGTGTGTGGGGAATTTACAAACCTTAACCTTACTTAACAAAAATTGCAGAATTAGGCTAAATGGTCTAGCCTAAGCCTAACCTGAGCAAGCCTAATTAGGTCTACAACCTAGGGCCTAACTAGGAAACATTTACATTAAAGGAGTCTCATTCTCTCATAAGCTTAGACCTGAGTGACACACAAGTACTTGGGGGGGATTAAACCAAATTTAAACTTGCTGTTTTGTCTGTGCTCTCTCTTCTCTGGTAATTTCTTCTTGTCCAATATTTCATTACGATCCCCAGTTAAACAACATTAGTGAACAAGCATTTAAAATGCATACAACTCCAAGCATCCAATTCTTCTTTTAAGGAAGAATCACTCAACAGATTTTTTCAACAGGCACATGCATTCCTTGCAATCTGTGTATATATATGTATATATACACTGTACTCTTTACATGTGCCACAAATACACTCAACCTATCTGAACATAAGCAATGATTGCATGGGTTACTCAAAAGGGTCTTATGGCCTACTTTGGCCATAGCCCAAACACTGAACCTTGGTCTTGTGGCCTACCTTGGCCATGGGCCAAACAATAAGGGTCTTATGGCCTACCTTGGCCATGGGCCAAACAATAAAGGTCTTATGGCCTACCTCAGCCATGGGCCAAAACAATGAGCCTTGGTCTTTTGGCCTACCTTGGCCATGGGCCAAACATTAAATGTCTTATGGCCTACCTTGGCCATGGGCTAAACATTTTCTTATGGCCTACCTTGGCCATAGGGAAAACAATTACAAGGGTCTTATGGCCTACCTCAGCCATGGGCCAAACAATAAAGGTCTTATGGCCTACCTCAGCCATGGGCCAAAACAATGAGCCTTGGTCTTTTGGCCTACCTTGGCCATGGGCCAAACATTAAATGTCTTATGGCCTACCTTGGCCATGGGCTACCTTATGGCCATGGCTAAACTATTACAAGTGTCTTATGGCCTACCTTGGCCATAGGGAAAACTATTTGGGTTACTCACTCTCCTGGCTGAGATTGAGAACATCATTAACAATAGACCACTCACTTATGTGAGTGACAACATTAATGACCCAGAACCATTAACTCCAAATCATTTGATTCGGGGAGAACAAGTTAGTCTCCTGCCGGACTACAATATAGACTCTTCAGAAGACCCAAACTGGACTCAACGACATGATGAGCTCCAGACTAAGTTACAACATTTAACTAGAGTTAAAGCTCATTTCATTAAACAGTGGAAAACTGAGTACTTGATGGGTCTAAGGGAGAGACATAAACAAATGACTAAGAAGGATTGGTCTGACACAATTAAGGTAGGGGACCTTGTTCTCATACATGACAGTACTCCAAGACAATACTGGCCTCTGGCTAGAGTTTCAGAACTCAGACCAGGGGCAGACGGGGTAACAAGAGTGGTCAAATTAAGGACTTCAACGGGTGACACAACAAGAGACATTTCTCTTTTGTACCCTTTAGAGTCTGGACCCAAAACAATGGACTTTGGAGAACCTTCTCCACTGACAGTAACAACTGGAGACACTGAACTTCCAGTAACTATTCCTTTGACAGTAGGAGTGGTAACGCATCCTACTACAACATTGACAGACACAAGACCTCAGCGACAAACAGCATTAAAGGCGCGACTATTTTTACAACAAAAAATAGATGCTGGGGAATTGTAATTTTATCTTCTAACTTTCATTTTTTCTTTTCTTATGGTAAAGACCATAGACAGTTTCATCCTATAGATGTATATTTTCTCTTCTAATTAAATGCTACACCTTCTCTATGAGAAGGTGAGGATAGGCACTGTTAATCAGATTAACAGGCATTTACAGTTAAATAGTTAGCTAGTCTACACTCAGACAAAAATTGGTGACAATGACACCAAAATTTTTATCTCCCGGGGCCCCCAGTATATGGAAAACTGATGAGTGGGTAGTTGGGAGGTAACGAAAATGGTTCACTGAGTAGGTAGGTAGTTAATCTAACAATCATTAAATTCCTTTTATGTCAATAACTGGGTGGATGAAACCAATTGGTTGCTCACCAGAGTTATTCTCCACACTAGTATTTATATACTGTGTGGGAGGAGCGTGCTCGGTAATAAGGATACATTACCGCTCAACCAACCGGGGAATAAACCAAGACAACGCTGGTACGAGAAGCCCCGCGAAGAGGAGAACAAAGGGAGAACGAAAACGAAGAACGGGGCGAGAGGACGTACCAGCAAAGTACGCTCTCGAATGAGACAACCGGAGAAGGGAGAGACTGTAATAACTAAAAGTAAGTGACTAATATGAGTTTTAACACCAAACAGTTAAGAACATTAAATTAAGCTGGGTCAAACAAGTTAGGCCTACATTGTGACCTAAGACCCAGCATCAACTCATAGCTTAACAAAGGTGAAGGTAGATTGCCCTAACCTAATCTTGTGAGGAATCCTACTGTGGACCTCAATTTATCTGCCCGCTCTGGACCATTTCCGGAATCTCTAGGCTGACCCCTCTAGGCTAGACTTGATCTACTCTATAGTTAGACTGGAGATATAAGGGGTGGGTTAATTGTGGACCAACTCATACAGAGCATTTTTCGCAGTCTATTATATCACACGCCTTACTCAAATCCATAAATATTGATATCATTATTTCTTTGTTCTCCTTAGCTATATTTACATTTTCCATAAGATTTAAAATAGCCATTTCCGTTGTTTTATTATTACGGAAGCCATATTGATTTGGAGATAATAAATTGTAGGATTCTAAATATCGCTGCATTCTACTTTTTGCAATTTTTTCAAAAACTTTGCTGAACACAGATAATAAACACACCGGCCTGTAATTTGTTGCTAGTGTAGGATCACCCCCTTTAAAAAGGGGTGTTATACCAGTTTTTAGCATTGATGGAAATACTTTGATTGATAATTTTATCCAAAGTTACAGATATCTTTAACAAGTTTCAATATAGGTACAGGAATATTATGAATGTTATTTTTTGTATTTTTTAATTTACCAATAATATTCTGGACCTCAGTAGAGGTAGCAGGAACAAAAGAAAATGAATTTAGTGGGCTGGGTGGCATATATTCTAGAGGTGAGTGATCATTATTTATTAATTGTGAGCGAAGCTTATCCACTATTGAGGTAAAATGTGCATGTAAAGAGTCTGCAATAGCAGTATCATCAGTAATTTCTTTATTATCAACATTTAATTTCTCGATTGAATTTTTCTTAATTTGTTTTCCGAGAAGATTGTTTATGGTTGTCCTGTACAACACCTTCAAAATCTAAATTTGGCACTTCAGGGAAAGGATAAGGTCATTTCTGACCTTACACAGACAGTTTTCAGTTTCCAGAATAAAATAAAGCTCTTCCAAAACGATCTAGTAACAAAAAAATTTGACCACTTTTCCCACCTGAAAAACCGAGCAAACACTTTTCCTGATATTGAAATAAAAGATAGTAAATTGGAGGAATACAAAGGTAAATTAGAAGGACTAATTGATGATTTTCAGTTCAGGTTTGATGAACTAAAGAAACTAAAACCATGCTTCGAATTTCTTGTAAATTCTTTCCTGATTGATGTCGTCAACGATGGCTGTCCTGTTACCACACCTTTTGTTACGGAAGCTGCTTCATTACAAACAGAACTTTTGGAGCTACAGTAATTAAACAATTTAATAATGTGAGAACACTATATGTATATGTTTTTAATAATTAAATTCTTTTTAAAATATTTTGCGGCTCTCGTACATCTGAAAAACGTCGTATGTGGCTCTTGGGTCCAGGAAACTTGGCCACCCCTGCATAACTCTGAGACTGGGCGCGCCCAGGACTCTTTGATTGATAAACCTTACCCGTGCTGTACGCATATCCAGTGGTGTAGTGCTAAATAAAGAAGTGAGGGAACGCATTTTGAAAGTGTTACTCAGATGCGGGGGGGACAATGGCGAGCGCAGCGAGCCCATACAGCTGGGGGTCCGGGGGCACTGTAAGCCCTCCGGGAAATCTTTTGAAGTCTGACCAATTTCAGGGATATTTTGAGGTCATATGCACTGGATATTAGGATATATTCCAAGGTTGAAGATGCAGTATTTCCAGTGTCAATAAATACGGGTGTTTCAAAAGTCCCTCACTAATTTGATTTTCAATTTTCTTTGCAGCTAATCGACCAACGACGTTCATCTTGTGGTAAACTCTTACTCAGTAGTTGAGAATTTTTTTGAGTCTACATTTGAAGTTTTGCTCCGTTTTCTTCTGCTACCATGCTGACTCTAGAGCAGAGGTGTAAAATCGCTGCATGGCAGGAGGTTTTTCAATCTGTGGTCGAAGTGCAGCGACGATTCCGGGCAGTCTACGGACAGCATTATGCACCGGATAGGAACACCATCGTCGCCACCCACCGGAAGTTTATGGAGACCGGATCTGTAAAGGACAAACCACGATCAGGAAGACCTCGAAGTGGGCGGAGTGAGGAGAATGTCGAAACTGTCCGTGAGGCGTTTACTCAAGTCAAGGAAAGTCCATTCGGCGAGCTGCTGCGGAACTGAACATCAGCGCGACATCTATCCAACGGATTTTGCGGCGTGGTCTCAAGCTGTATCCGTACAAGATCCAGGTGGTTCAGAAGCTGGGACCTCAAGACTACGATTGCCGGGTGGAGATGTGTGAGACACTGCTGCATCACTACGAAAGAGACCCATCGATCCTGGAGCACATGTGGTTCAGCGACGAAGCTCTCTTCCACCTTTCAGGTCGCGTCAATCGGCACAACACCCGCATCTGGGGAACTCACAATCCTGCGGAGATCCGTGAACATGAAAGGGACACGCCGAAATTGGTCGTCTGGTGTGCCATCTCCTCAGCTGGGCTGATTGTCCGTTCTTCTTCCGGGATCAAGATGGAAATTCCGTGAACGTCAACGGAGACAATTACCTTCGTATGCTTCAGGAGTTCTGCATCCCCCAACTGTCAGCTGTAGCTGACATGCAAGAAGTCATTTTCCAGCAAGACGGTGCCCCTGCTCATTACTCGCGTGAGGTTCGCTCATTTCTGAATAAGCAGTTCCCGGATCGGTGGATTGGTCGCCGTGGTCCCATCGAATGGGCTGCTCGCTCACCTGATCTTACCCCATGCGACTTCTTTTTGTGGGGCTACATTAAGAGCAAAGTGTACGCCACCAAGCCGCGAGTCCTCCCCACACTAGAAGAACGGATCAGGAATGCGTGTGCTTCTGTTACTCCCGAAATGTTGTCCAATGTCGGCCAAGAATGCGTAAAACGGTGGCTCGCTTGTTTCGAAAAAGACGGTGCCCACGTTGAGGTGTACCAGTGACTTTCCAGTAGACTTATGAAGCCAAGTTTGATGCCACCAAAATTCTCATGAATCGTAGACTCAGCAACCAAATTGTCATTTGGTTCCTCTTGTAATTGCTATTTTAATAAAATTTTAAAAATAATGAGGGACTTTTGAAACACCCTGTATGTATACGACATCCAGTACGATCAATAAAAATAGCTAACAACTGGAATGATTAACTAAAAAAAGTTAACAACTGGTACGCCGTGGTGACTGTTTCGCTAGATCTTTATAGGCTAGCATTGCCTCAGTCGAAGCTAAAAGAAATGAAGCAGTTAATGATTCTCATATTTCTTCTAGGGGTGGGAATTAAAATTTCATGACGTTAGAGATTTGTAAGTTCGGATTTATTTGAAATAGTGAGGGAACGCCGTTCCGTCTACCAAAAAAAGTAAGGGAACGCCGTTCCCACGCGTTCCCACAGCACTACACCACTGCGCATATCCCGTCGCCGAAAGGCCGGTTCATCTACTCCATTGTTCAGCCAATAAACTTACAGTAAGCCCCACTCACCTTTCATCCTTAAGGCTTACCCTTTGAAGTATCAACACCATCCTGATACGCCATCCTGACACCGTTTTCCCTCTCCCTCCCTCGTTAAAATTATTAACGTTGTTTAATATAAT
Source organism: Bathynomus jamesi (assembly GCA_023014485.1). NCBI lineage: Eukaryota > Metazoa > Arthropoda > Malacostraca > Isopoda > Cirolanidae > Bathynomus > Bathynomus jamesi. Next base: position 35,710 of record JAJOZX010000114.1, read on the forward strand.
AAAACAATTAGCAACAGGAGCTCGAGGGGTGGTGATCGAGGATGAGTCTGTTGACAATAATGCCAGCTTGTGTGATGCCAGCAAAAAAAAAAAAAATTAGACTAACACGATCGTAGATGTAGCTCGTAGCGTAAACTAACCCACTTTTTTTTTTCCTTCTTATCCTCTCCTTACTTGCATGTCTGTAGTTTGCATGGTATGATAGTGAGTTAAGACTGTGTTTGCATGGTTTGTAAGCGTGGCCGACTGATGATGATGGTGAGACTTTCCTTCTCTTTCTGAATGAATGTTAACCCATGAGTGATAGGTGTTGCTACTTAATTAACCCCTTACTCTTTCTTTTCTCTTGGGCTAACCTTAGAGTGGATCTTAGGGTCTTTGTTAGCCTTAGCTTCTGTAGATCTGTAGATAAGGGCACTGAGGTACAACCCCATTGACCGAAGAAAGAAAAGAACCCACGAGGGGTCATTCATTACAGCCCCCAAAATTAATAATCATAAAACATATATATATATATATATATATATTAGTGGTGGACCGGATGTCAGTTTTCCAACATCCGCGGATGCGGATCTTTAATTTCAATATCTGCGGATGCGGATATTTAGTTAATCTATCAATATAATATAGAATTATGAATATATGACATAATTTTCAAATTTCGTGATATTACTAATATGGCAGGCAATGCATAAGAATTAAAATTAATATTAATGTTTTCATTATGATAAAAAAAATAACTTTCTCGAGTTTCAGCTACAGAAAATTCAATGAAACAAGTTTCATTCAATTTTCTGTGTTACCAGGGTATTTATATTTTGAAGTTTATATATTTGTTTGTTTATTAATAATTAATACGTTACATGAAATGTGCATGACTGGGCCTTATAAGCTACTTTATAAGCAGGAGCGGCTCGCAGGTAGGCACTGTGGAACTGCAGCACCCCCATGATCTTATGATCTTTATATTTAAATATTTAAAATAGTCTCTCTGATTGTTTTTTTCAATGAACTTTGAGTTTTTAAATCAGATTATATCCTTTTTTCCTTAAACTATTTCAATGCCGAACGAATGAATCACGAAAGTAGCTTCAGCCTTCCCGTGGAACTGCGTACTTAACAGTTCCAGATTTTGTTCGAAACGCTTGAAACCTTATAATTGATTTTATGATACTATTTTACTTATTTTTATGACTGAGTAGTGAGTAGTTATCTATTTATCTATTCGACTTTCTCTCTCTCTCTATATATATATATATATATATATAATCGACACAATTGTTCGCAATTTCTGAGGCAGCACCCCCATAACTGAAAGTCACGAGCCGCCACTGTTTATAAGCTAATTTAATTGTAAATTGCATAATTTATTAGAGGTAATATCCGCATAACATCCGCAGTCAGAAGTGCGGATGTGGATATCCTGTCCACCACTAATATACATATATATTTTTTTTTTTACATCAACCCACAAGGAAAAAATATAAAAATTATAAAATAATGTTTAAAAAGGCTTTTTAAACATTGTTCTATAATTTTATATTTTTTCCTTGCGGGTTGGTATAATTTTATATTGTTGCGGTTATTGCAATTAAAGTGTATATATATATATATATATATATATATATATATATATATATATATATATATATATACGGGTTGCCCAGAAAAAAGTAAGTTATTGCTTTTAAGATTTTTTGGTACTTTTGCATTATCTTCTCAACACTAATTTTTTTTTATAATGGAAGGAAAATAAAGTACGTTAACAAAACACTTTTAATTTTTAATCGTGAAATTACATCATTAGTTATATGAATAAATATTCTTAACCTAACCTAACCTGAAGCCGGCTAACTACGGCTAACGCCTGCGGCGGGCTGTTTTTAACCTAACCTAACCTAATCCCAACACTAATTTTTTTTATAATGGAAGAAAAATAAAGTACCATAACCAAAACCAAACCAACATTATATAAAAAAATTAGTGTTGGGAGGATAATGCAAAAGAACCGATTTTTTTTATTTTTATTTTTGAAAAATCTGCAACAAAGATAAATAAAGTATATTAAAAACAAATATTATGAAAACATATAGAAGTGCTACATATAAAAGCAAATTATTTATTTAAATCGTTATAAAAGCAAGCAAATGTTGACAATAGTAAATATAATAGTTGATAAAAACAATAGCTTACTTTGGTAATTATTCGTTTTAACGCCCACTCTGTTTTTATGATGAGAACAAACTTTTCTGGTCAATTTTGAGGTGTTTTGCACGAATCTGCCATCCATTTCCTGCGGAAATGCGTAGTTTTCGAAATATCTCATCTTGAAAACTATGCATTTGCACAGGAAACCAGGGCCGGACTTTCACCTGCTGAGGCCCTAAGCTATATGAAATTTGAGGCCCTTCCTGCTGAGGCCCTAAGCTATATGAAATTTGAGGCCCTTCTCTAAAAAAATTCGGGTAAAAAAATTTAAAATAATTATTACTATAATTATTATTTTTTATATTAATGTTAATGATAAAGAAAAAATAATATATATATATACAGGGTGGGCGGAAAGTAGCTCCCTATTTTGGATTGGTAAAAAAATACGTATATTATCCATTTATTTCAGAAGAAATAATATGAAAAGGTAGGCATACATGGTAGGTTTTCTCTAAAATTCAATGTGGGCTCCAACTCTTTCCACCAGCTTCTGGAGCCGCCCAGGAATGGCGTCCACTGACTTTAGCAGGAACTTTGGCGGGATGGAGGACATGACTTCCCGAATTCGGTCCTCCAGTTCTTCCAATGTCCTCGGTTTGGTGCGGTAGACTTCTTCCTTTACCCACCCCCAAAGAAAGAAGTCGCACGGTGTCAAGTCGGGGCTCCTGGCTGGCCATTGATGTGGACCACGACGACCCATCCAACACCCAGGGAAGTGGGCATCCTGCCACTCACGGACAACAAGAGCGAAGTGCGGAGGGGCGCCATCTTGCATAAATATCAGATCGTCGATGTTCTCCCATGTGCTGACAACCGGCCAGACCTCCTTTCGCAACATAGCAAGGTACCGCTCAGCATTCATGGTGTTGCGCAGAAGGAACGGGCCCACAACCTGATCTGAGGTCATACCACACCACACCGTTACACTGAACCGATTCTGCCGTTTTTCAGCGGTAACCGTGCGACTTCTTTCTTTGGGGGTGGGTAAAGGAAGAAGTCTACCGCACCAAACCGAGGACATTGGAAGAACTGGAGGACCGAATTCGGGAAGTCATGTCCTCCATCCCGCCGGAGTTCCTGCTAAAGTCAGTGGACGCCATTCCTGGGCGGCTCCAGAAGCTGGTGGAAAGAGTTGGAGCCCACATTGAATTTTAGAGAAAACCTACCATGTATGCCTACCTTTTCATATTATTTCTTCTGAAATAAATGGATAATATACGTATTTTTTTACCAATCCAAAATAGGGAGCTACTTTCCGCCCACCCTGTATATATATATATATATAATTTTTGATGAATTAGTGTTAAAGAATAAAAACTAATGATAAAATAAAAATATATTTAAAAAAATGAGGCCCCCGAGGGTGTGTGGCCCTAAGCTATAGCTTATTTAGCTTATAGGTAAGTCCAGCACTGCAGGAAACAGATGGCCGTTTTGTACAAAACACCTCAAAATTAACCAGAAAAGTTTGCTCTCATCATTTTCATTTAAACTAACGAAAATATCACGACTTAACCTAACCAATCATCAAGGGTGTATAGTTGACCTAACTGGGCATTCAATTAACCTAACGAGGCCTTCAGTTGACCTAACCGGGCATTCAATTAACCTAACCGGGCATTCAGTTGACCTAACAGGTTAATATTGGTTATTTCACCTAAATATCTTCTGATCTTTTCGTATTAGGCACTCACTGTCACATTTCGGGCAAGTTAAGGATGAGAGAATAACGCCGTAATTGATAAATCATCCAATCCTTTGTCTTCATCTAGGGCACATGACGAATCAAATTCTCAAAGTCAAAATCACACGAATGGCACGTCATAATTCTATCGCAAACACCACTAAACTGAATCCAATTTGAAAAAAAAAAATAGCCAGAACAAAACACAACCAACTAATTAAGTCGCAGAGTAGCGAAAAAATAGCCCAATCAGGAAAAATATTTTATGAAAAAAGTACATTATAGCTAAAACAGGAAATATATTTTATTAAAAATAGTACATTTCAACAAATTTCCCGAACAAAAAAATACCGTCATTGTAAAGCATTTGAACTGCTTTACAGGTATATCTGACTAAAAATATTAAGTTTGAATGGGCGTTAAAACGAATATTATCCCTTACTTTTTTTTCTGGGCAACTCGGTATATATATATATATATATATATATATTATATATATATATAGTGGACCTAGTTTTAGTCGTTTAAGGTGATAATGATTTAATTGTATGCAACGATTGATTAAGGCAATGACTGACTGATTACTTATTAATGAAAGGCTATTTGAGTAGATCCACCATACTATTGGAAGTGACCGAAATGGCAGCGAGGGTCACCAGCTTGATTTACGCTCAAGCAAATTAATGTTAAGGTTATAAAAGACACCTTATGGGTTTTGTAGTTTATTATGAAAATAAATCCGTTATTTTATTCACTGTGATATAACAAAGAATTGACAGTAATTAATTGGTACTTTTACGTTGTGCTTATGACATGGACTTAGCTAATAAGATGAAATGTTAATAGTTAATTTACACGCAATAAGTATTGTACTCATCGATGGTATGTAAATGGCATGCGACATGGAACATTGAATAGGCCTAGTTAATGATATAAAGAATGCACGTGCGTCTGGTACATTGAATGGAAAACATGACACTGATTAAGTAGGCTAAATGATTGCATGGATGCACACAGAATAATTGATGTGGCCTAATAATAATGGATTGAAATGCTTGCACAGTATCATTTATATATAAGAACATCATGTGATGTCAAGAGAATATTTAACACACAAATATATGACTTGAACATAATGACGGATGATACGCGGAATAACGGTATAAAAATGACACTTGAATTGGATGACAGGCCTACTGCGTTCTTTCACGAGAGTCAGTTGGAACGCGTAAATACACACTTTGGGAGTATAGCCTACCGTTCGGCGGTAGGCTAATGTAGGCTTCGCAAGAGCACTTAGAATAGGAGGTACTTATCTTATGGTGACGTAACCTTTGTTGAAGGCGGGTTGAAGACGAACCTATTACGCAGATTCTAGTTGTCGTTGTCCGTTAAGCCTCTTGAGATGATGGATGTAGGCTTCGTGGAGGCCTGAGGTGATGTTACTTCTCGAGGTGCAGGCTGGCCTTGTGATATTGCAGGCGTAGGCCTGTGGTGCGGAAGATATCTCGAGGAACGTGGAGAAACTTGAAGGCCGACCCGGCAAACCGCAGGCCCGAAGTGATTCCGGTTGGGCCTCGAAAGATTACTTCTGCAGGCGGTCTGTAGATCTTACTTGATGATAACTGTAGGCCTTGAAGAAAGTAGCGGCCACGGCCCCTCGGCCAGGGGGCCGGACAGCGGTTGGTGGACGTTCGATGATGAGCGTACGGGTGAGTGAGAGTGAGTGAGCGTGGGTGCTTTCTTTTATACGCAATTCCTGTGACGTAGAACTGTACCAAATCTTAAGACGCTTGGTCCGCGTGTCCTTTGTTTGATAAAAGCTTACATTGGCGCCTCTTTGGGAAGAAACAGACGCTCCATTGTTTGACTCTTGCCCACGTGTGTTTTCCAAGTTCTTTGATGAAGCGTGGAAGTAAAGTATTTCTGTCTATTTGTTGGTCTATTTCTTGTCGATTTCTTGTCGACAAGAAATAGACCAACAAATAGACATAAATACTTTACTTCCACGCTTCATCAAAGAACTTGGAAAACACACGTGGGCAAGAGTCAAACAATGGAGCGTCTGTTTCTTCCCAAAGAAGCAAACCGCATGACTATATATACTCAAGGTATGGACAAGATGGCCTTAGGGCTTATCGCCATGTTTGGAAGACTTCACGAAAGCTTCTCAAGTCAAAACTCGATTGTTATTTTCTTGAAATGTGTCGTACCTGCAGGGTTTTCCCGAAATTCGTTTACTTCAAACTTTATCGTGACAATCTATATGACTCTGAATTTTATCAATCTTCCCTGGAATATTTATTAAATAATGAAATTAATTATAAAATCAAAATTTCAGACTCGCATAATAAGTCGCTTGAGCATCATATAATTACCCTTAAAAATACCCTTTCGTTGTTGGATTATTTATTAATAATTTCTCTTGTACAACGTGAACTTGAAAAGTTTCATTCTACCATTTCTGAAACTCATGAACGTAAGTAAGTTAAAGGCCCTGGGCCTGAATTCACCTAATTTTTTCAATTCTGATAAAGTAATTTCGAATTTTTCTAGTTACACCCTATCCCCTCGGGAAAAGTTTTTACTCTCACTTGGCTTGCAATTTAAGCTTCCATTATTTCAAATATATAAGCCTTCGTTTTTTCTTTACTTTGAAAATTTTTTTAATGGCTTGAAAAATGTTCCCCATGTCGGTGATTTCAATAATTTTAAATGTCAGTTTGCTAATTTAACTCATGAATTTTTTCACAAACTTAGAAACCTTAAATTTAAATCTTTCATATTTAAGAAGAGTGACTTGCAGGTTATTAAGAATTTGGCAAAGAACCAGGAGATTGTTGTGACTAGACCGGACAAGGGCAACGGAGTTGTTATTTTGAATAAATCTGATTACATAAATAAAACTAATGAAATCCTAAGTGATGTTAGCAAATTCAAACAAATTCTTGAACCCGTCAATAGTCATTTTAAGGTTGGAAGACCAAGTTAATAGATTTTTGTCACGATTAAAGTCTTTAAAGATAATAAAAAATGATACTTACTCTCAGTTGTTCGTATCTGGTTCTGATCTTGCTCAATTATACTGTTTGCCTAAAATCCATAAAGTTGGAACACCTCTCCGTCCTATTTTAGCTTCGTATAACTTACCTACCTTTCAATTGGCAAAATTTGTTGTTGGTCTCCTGTCACCTTTTGCGAAAAATGCTTATACTATAAATAACTCTTATGAATTTCAAAAAGATCTTAGTAAGAATTTCGATTCAAAAAGTTTTTTGTCAGTTTTGATGTAAAGTCGCTTTTCACGAATGTACCTGTATCAGAAACTATTGCCATTATTTTAGATAGGGTTTTTAGCTCTGATGATAGTTTTCATGGTTTTTCATGGTCTTATTTTTAAGGAACTTTTAGAATTGGTTTTTAAGCAATGTTATTTTACTTTCAATAATAAGGTTCACCAACAAATTGATGGTGTTGGGATGGGATCACCCGTCGGACCTTTATCAGCTGATTTTTTTATGACTCATTTAGAAAGTGTAATTTTTAGACAATCTCCCACCCATTGTAAACCAATTTTCTATCGACGCTTCGTTGATGACTCGATAGCTGTTTTTGATAATGCTGTACAAGCGCAACAATTTTTTAACTTCTTAAATTCTCTGCACCCCAATATAACTTATACAATGGAAACTGAGAAAAATGGCTCCCTTCCCTTTTTAGATCTTTTAATTTCGAAAAAAGGTGATTCTATTACTACATCAGTTTACAGGAAACCCACTTTTACTGGTTTGGGCATGAATTTCTTTAGTTTTACTGATTTTAACTATAAGATGTCGTGTATTAAAACTCTCTTGTTCAGAGGATATAATTTGACCTCTAGTTTTACCTTACTAAACGATGAATTTAATAATTTAAGATCATATTTTACCAATAATAGTTTTCCTGTTCAATATGTAGATAAACTAATAAGATCTTTCTTAAATAATGTTTATAGCCCTCAACTTCCTGTATTTCAGTGCCTAAAGATATAAAATATTTCCTGGTACCTGAAATGGGTCCCATGAATAAAGAATTTAAACTTAAATTTACAAAGTTGTTAAGAAATTTTTTATCATACTGATTTTCGCATTATATTTATTAACAAAATGTCTTTAGGTAGCTTTTTCTCAGCGAAGGATCGAACTCCTGATTCGTTGCGTAGCGGTGTTGTATATTTATTTACCTGCCCAAGGTGTCTCCTTGGTACTTATATTGGCAGCACCGTGCGCTCCCTCAGGGCTAGATTTTATTCGCATATGGGAATAAGTTGCCGAACAGGTAAAATTTTAAATAAAAAAGAAGCCTCCAGTATTCGGGAACATAGTATAAAATGTAAAACTGATGTCACCTTAGATAATTTTAAAATTCTCGGTTGTAATTCTTGTCCTAACTCACTTAGAATTTTGGAATCTCTTTATATTAAAACATTGACCCCTTCTCTAAACGTGGAATCCTCAGCTGTCCCTCTAAATTTTTTATAATCCCCCCTCCCCAATTTTTTATAATCCCCCTCCCCTAACTTATAACTCTCCAACCGCCCAACCCATAGCTTGTTTCCTGTTTTGTTTTGTTTTAAATTACTCGTGCCTCGGAACCAGCATTGAAAGGCTCGTAGTGTTAATTATTCCATTGTATTAGTGTTAATTATTCCAGTGTACTAATTTCAAATTTACTATATGTAATTTAAAAATAGCTTTTAAATTTCTTGTAATTTTATATGTAAATTTTTATAACGTTGAATTTAACCCTCTTCTTTTAGTCTTTTTAAAATTTGCTTTTAATGAATAGGTTTTATAGAAATTATTTTGTCTTGTTCACATTTATTTATTGATTCTAATTTCATATTGTTATTATCTAGCCTGATGATGAGCGTATTGCTCGAAACGTTGCGCATTAAAGAAGACTTTTCATGGCATTTACTGTACATTCCTCCTTGTCATTGGATTTCTCCTAAATATTATATATATATATATATATTAAATTTTCGTTTTTCGTAATTTTTCTTTAGATTTATTTTCTTCGACTTCTGAAGTTCTGATTCGGGTTGGTATTTTGCCGCTTTGCTTTTGGGCAAGCCAAGTTGTCAAGGGCACTCACAATTTTTAGGGCTGAGTAGCCAAGATCTACCTGAAAGATCTGTTTTGAAAGGTTGATAGATTGTTTTTGTGTGTGCCACCCCGGAGTGACTAGTGTTCATATTTATTTTAATTTGTGGAATCTGAAAATGACAGTCTGCTGTATCTTTGGTTGCAGAAATTCCTCAATCAAAACGGGAAAGTATGGGTTTGACTATACATCAGGAGTTGTATTTCATCGGTAAGTTAATTTTAGTCACGTACCAGCGTAACAGTTGAACTAATGAAATGGCCCCTTTCTGGTTTAGAGTCCCTGTTGTACAGATATATAGGCCTAGGTAGTTAGCCTAGTTTTTTCTTCGCATAACTCAGACTGGAAAATATGATTTCCACAGGACCCAGGCACAAGTTGCACATTCTGCTCGAATTCTGAAGGCGTCGCACGAAGATTTTTTTCATAGCGTTTTTGCGCCTGATGTGTTGGGCGAGAGTTTTAACTGAAATTACTCAAACACTTTATTTCAGACTCACAGGTACAAACATTATACAAGAGGTCCATAAACAAAAACAAACAAAAAATCTTATTGCAGATCATTCACAATCCATAGCCACTTAACCTAACCTACACGTACAATCTTACGTATTATGCACCAGAGGCCGGAGGGCTGGAACCTCTGGCTTAGTGTTTTTTCCTCCGGCCAATTGATTTATTTCAGTATTTATATATATATATATATATATATATATATATATATATATATATATATGTGTGGTCTCATCTATTTAGGGTTTATATATTATAGTCCTATTTTAAATTATTAAGTCTTTAATAACTTAAACTTTCTAAAAGTCAACTTTCTGTGCTTTGTGTGTGCTAATTTCTCTAAAAATTCCTATTGAACAGAATATCCTCAGGTTATGAAACTTATGATGTCTTGCTGAATGCTGAGTAAAGTAGCCTATATCAAATCTATTATCCTGATCACTCATAAAATAAATTATTATTACAGTCACTGAGAACTGAAATATTAATACAATCACTGATCACTCATAAAATAAATTATTTCAGCTACTGAGAACTGAAATATTAATATAATCACTGATCACTTATAAAATAAATTATTACAGTCATCTGAGAACTGAAATATTTGGATAGGTGCAGAAATGAGGTTTTATAGGATTAAAACTAAAAGTTGTCAGAATTGAGTTTGGTGTACTTGGCACCTCTGGCCTCTGCCGGAGTTTAGTGAGACCTCCGGCTGGAGCAGTAGGTTTTCTAGAATGGCTGGAACTCCTGCTTGGCTGGAGCTGGAGCTGGAGCTCCGGTGCATTACTACGTATTATACACGGAAGTTAATACAAAAATAGGGCTAATATAGCCACTTAACCTAGTATATTGGCATACTGTTTGATTAATTATCTGGCAATTTTATGTATATTGTTATTACATGAGACATCATTAACTGAAAAAGATTGGAGGAGAAAATAATTATAGCCTAATGAAGAAATTGGAGAAATTATGAAAATAAAAGTTAAATAAAAATGTTGATTAATTATAGAAAATTAAGTTTGGGGTAATTATATCGCAAATGATAAGGCCTGAAGTTGAAATAAAAAATATATTTTTTTAGTATATTTTGGTATGCTCTGTTCAAATATAACCTTCATTTCCTGTGCAAATGGAAAGTAATATGATTATTTGTACATTACTTTGGAGTTGTATTTCTTCATTTCTGGTCATGTGAATAATAATATACAGTAAACCCTTGATAAGTTGGACTTCGATGAGTCGGAATTTGGGATGAGTTGGAGAAGTGTTTTATTTCCTATGTCAAGTGCCATTATTATTTTTTCTTTTACTAAGTGAAGTGTTTTTTTAATACTGTATTGCATGAAAAGGTAAACAATAAAATTTTGTATTTCACGCTCAAAATAATTTTAGCAACGGTAAGTGAAATAGTTTTGTTTTTTAATGTTTATTTTGTACATTGTATTAGACTCTCACTAATCAAACTTAAAAGGTTAGATAGTATTTATGCCTCTTTAGCGGTAAATAGGGGGGATAATTAAGGTAATTCATGATGAGTCAGACTTTTCAATGAGTCGGACTGGCTAGAGCCCTATATAGTCTGACTTATTGAGGATTTACTGTATTAACTAAAAATTATGAAACAACCTAACTTAACCTAACCAAATGCTAACAAGGGGGCTCTGCCCCCTTGAACCCCACTAATAACCTAAAGTTCGTTCCTGATAACACAGATTACCACACTTTGGACACTCTGGATATTGGGAGAACCCTGTGTTCCTTGAAAAACATTAATGATGCCTGATCATTATGGCCAAAACATTCAATTGCCATAAGGTAGGACAACTCTCACCCTTTGCACAACATCATACAAAACTGATCTATTATGTTCAGACTGAAAGACATGTGAATGGTGCATAGAAAATGATGTCATTACTATTTCCCTGTACAAAGAGCACAAAATTATACTCATCCGACCAAAAATGAGTGTATTTATATTTTATATATATATTATTAGTATCATAATTTTCACCATTAATATGCATTTGCACAAAAAATGAGTGACAAAGTTTTAGTCACTTTATTCAAATATCTCAAAAAGTTATTTTGATTTACAGGTCCAGCCCATGTCATTTAAAACATATTAACCAAGTTTGGATATGATTTTGTGGAAACTATATTTTAAATTATTAATTATACAACCAAAACATCTTTGTTGCGGATCATTCACAATCCATAGGTAGCCATTTGACTAGGGTGGCCAGACGTCCAACTTTAGGTGGACAGTCCACATTTTGAGCACTCTGTCCTTAGGGTGGCCATTTCCAAAAAGGAGGATACTGTGTATGTGGCCATACATTAACATATATATATAATATATATATGTTAATGTATGGCCACATATGCAGTGTCCTCCTTTTTAAATGGTCATCTTACATTTGACCTAACATACAAGTACAATCTTGTGTATTATACACTGAATGTAATACAAAAATAAGGCCAACATAGCCACTTAACTTAACATATAATATGCATATATAATCTTTGCTACATTACAAAAATAAGGCATTAAAACCAGCAGTTGTCTGAACCAAGACTGCCATATAGGTGAGAGGTACACAGTATCTGAAGACAGGACATTGCAAAATAACACACAGCTATTTTGGACCCTAGTAATGAAATTATACATATTCTTCTGGATTAACATTTGGCTGGTAGGTAGGTTACATGTAGTAAACATAAAACTGGCACTGCACCATTTTGGTTCCTTACATAGCATAAGAAAAATATTATAAGCAACAGAGAGTTTATTCATAGTAGTTTTTGTATAGTTCCACCACAGATGGGATGTATACAATGCAGCACAGTATTAGGGTGTGTCAATTTTAGTAAAGTCAACAATTCAAAAAACTACTAGTGACCAAATGATGCATTTTTATGTGCTAAATTGAAATATGGCTTTAAAATCCAGATTTGACCACTCCTAGCTACTTATATTTGAAGTTGAATTTTATGAAAAATCAGCAATTTTTGAAAGTATTTTTTTATTGTATATAACTACATTTTACATACATTACATATAATTAAAGACATTTTGATTATATTTCATTATTAAAACTTAGAAATATAGATAGGTTTCTTGAACTTTGCCAAGGATGCCATGTTTACCTTGCTCTTGTTCCTGGACATGAGCTCCCACCTGGCCACTGATGTATGCCTCCCTCCTCACTTGTGAGTAAAAATGTGCTGCTTCAGTTTCATCCTTACACACCTCTCTACTGACTGTGCGTGTGAGGGTCATGCAGGAACTTCCATTGGTCTATCCAGAAACTCCTTGATTGCAGCAGTGGTGAGGGAGCAGGTCAGAGGAGGGTCAGTCACACCAGAGTTCCAGTCAATAAGCTCTGAGAGTTTGGTGGCATCTGGGTTGATGTCAGGAGTCTTCCTGGGTCTGACACTGCAGTCTCTTACCTGTGTGTCCTCATCTCCACCTCTGATTTCCAGTAATTTAGGGTGTGTCAATTTTAGTAAAGTCAACACTTCAAAAACTATTAATGCTCAAATGATGTCATATTATCTAGGAAACTTAGAAATATTTTTAGTGTTTAAAAAAGCCATTTACCTACTTATATTTGACCATAAAGGTTTGAAATATAACCTAAATATGACTGTAGCATTGTATATCAATGTGCTATTGATATGTGTGGTCAACTTTGGTTATTTTTGGTGTGGTATGGTTTCTAAATTTCACATAGTCACAAATGCTGGAGTTTTGATTGTGAATGCATGAGTGGAGGAGGCAGGGAGGAGAGAGTCACAAATGCTGGAGTTTTGATTGTGAATGCATGAGTGGAGGAGGCAGGGAGGAGAGAGGAGGATGAAGACTTCATACCAGACTGAGTCTGGTATGAAGTCTTCATCCTCCTCCATCCTGGTCAAATATAAGTAGGTAAATGGCTTTTTTAAACAACACTAAAGATATTTCTAAGTTTGCTAGATATATGACATCATTTGAACATTAGTAGTTTTTGAATTATTGACTTTACTAAAATTGACACACCCTAAATTACTGGAAATCAAAGGTGAAGGAGATGAGGACACACAGGTAGGAGACTGCAGTGTCGGACCCAGGAAGACTCCTGACATCAACCCAGATGCCACCAAACTCTCAGAGCTTATTTATTGACTGGAACTCTGGCATGACTGACCCTCCTCTGACCTGCTCCCTCACCACTGCTGCAATCAAGGAGTTTCTGGATAGACCAATGGAAGTTCCTGCATGGCCCTCACACACACACAGTCAGTAGAGAGGAGTGTAAGGATGACAACTGAAGCAGGACAACATGTTTACTCACAAGAGAGGAGGGAGGCGTACATCAGTGGCCAGGTGACCAGTAGGGAGCTCATGTCCAGGAACAAGAGCAAGGTAGACATGGTATCCTTGGCAAAGTTCAAGAAACATCTATATTTCTAAGTTTTAATATTAAAATATAATCAAAATGTCTTTAATTGTATGTAATGTATGTAAAATGTAGTTATATACAATAAAAAAAATACTTGCAAATTTGCTGATTTTTCGTAAACTTCCACTTCAAATATAAGTAGTTAGGAGTGGTCAAATCTAGATTTTAAAGCCATATTTTGATTTAGCACATAAAAGTGCATCATTTGGTCACGTAGTTTTTTGAATTGTTGACTTTACTAAAATTGATACACCCTAGTACAGTATGTTCTAAAAAGATAAGTTTTAACTGATTCTGAACACACACCAAATTTCCTTACAAGCATGTTACCCTGTACATACAGCTTTTTACGTTGAAACCTCTAAATAATGAGTTTATCTCGCAGCTTGTGAGTAATTACATGACCTAAGTATTTATGTGTGTCCTTGACAGGTATTGTCTGACCATTCATTTCAAAAGACCCACATGATACATGTTTCAGTAGATTACACCTAAAAACCAAAATACAACTCTCTGCCCCATTATAGGTGATGTCATTTTCTATACCATATTGTTCACATTTCTCCATTAGTACTCTCAGCCCATGGGGAGAGGGTGATAGAAGAACAAGGTCATTAGCATACATTAAATGATTAATTTTTTCCTTTCCAATGACACAGCCAGTATGTGCATTTTTAGTTCATTGGTAAGGTCATCCATGTATATGAAAAAAAGATAGGGTGATAATATACCCCTTTGCCTAGCACCATTAGTTACTGAAAACCATAGAAGATTAAGAGATAGTTGTCTGGAGCACTGACTAAGTAGGCCAGTGAGATTTATAAAATATATCGGAGACCAGTCTACTAACCATGGCTTCTATTATCTTATTGACTGACTCACCAAGCCTAGTCATGATTAACATGATCAAATGCCTTAGAGACATCCAGAAAACACAAAAATATATTAGCATCTAGAGTTTGGTATTTACAGACCATTTCCTTCAAGGCATAACACACACATATCAGTACTGTGTCTTTTTTTGAAACCAAATTGGTTATCAATAGTATATAGGTAACATTCAAGTCTATTAATGACTAACACCTTCAACATAATACTGGCCAAGGCTATTGGCCTATAGTTATCTTTACTGTTGATTTTACCCTTTTTATCTTTTAGTACTGGCACCAAAACAATGGATAACATTGTATCTGGCAAAACAACATGTATGAGTAAACCTGTAAAGCGCAAAGCTAACAGAGGCACTAATCTGTCACTACTAAATTTCAGATGCTCAGCAGAAATACCATCAATACCACATGATTTGTTATAATCTAAACATTTTATGGCCTGTTTAGTCTCAAATACACTAACTCTTATACCTGGACTATAGGTAGCATCACAATACTCATTGTAGTGTTCCTTCCATAATTTGACTATATTCAAAGCTGTAGCCAGAGCTTAAAAACAGACGAGGTGAAAATAGCCCTACTAGGGGGTCTGGGGCCATGCTCCTTCAGAAGGTTTTTTTAATCCTAGCACAAAATCATGCACTTTGAGCGTATGGTAACTGAGAGTGAATTGGACAATAATAACTTTTGCCTAAAAAGTGCTGGATTTGTACGACTCTAGGTAAAATCAAATTTTTGTACTTAATAATTAATAATAAAAAATTATTTTGTATATAATTTTATTAACTATAATTATTTATTATTAAATTAATAATAATTAATAATATAATTTGTACGAGACAGACAGGTAAAATCCTATTTCTGTCAATTTCCTCAGATTTCCTTTGAAATTCAATTTCCTCATTGATCCAAAATGTCTGTTAAAAGCCAGACGAGGCAGCTGCCTTATCTGCCTCAATGTGGCTATGGGTATGATATTCTCAGTCCCAGTTACATTTTCAATATTAGCAGGAAGAGACATTGCACTATTATTCATTGTTTTTAATTCTTCCCTAAAGTTTCTTGGATTCTTATTGGTAAGCTTTCTAGCCAGAGCATCCCTGCTTAACTCATCCTCATGATTTTTTACATACTTTATTCCATACTTGAACCTGGCACTAGCCCTCTGTTTTTGTTGTAATACACAGGGCTTTGCCTTGACTTCACTTGTTCATACCACATTTAAAAAGCATCTCCTGTTTCAACATTTAGGATGAAAGTTTAAACAAAATTTTGACTGAAACTAAAAATTTTCTTCCTAAAGTGTATCAGAATATGAGACTTTGAAATATGAGGATCTTATTTTATGCAACATTTTCATGATTTGGAAAGTGAGCATTTTGCCAGAAATGTCTCCAAATTATAAAAGTCTCCTGCAATATGAAAAATTCTTGCATAATATTTAAGTCTTGTACTAATGTGCTTTAGAAAAAAATTTAGTACTTTCCTGTTATCCTGGACCCCAGACTTTTTTTTTTTTAAATGTTAACTAACCAAACAACCTAACCTAACCTAAAGGTTAGGTTAAGTTTGGTTAGTTACTTAATACTAAAAAAAAAAAAAAGTCTGGGGTCTGGGATAACAGGAAAGTACCAGTACCAAAAGGTACTTTCCTATTATCCTGGACTTTAGACTTTTTTTTTTTTAAAATGTTAGGTACTGTAACTAACCAAATCTAATGTAACCTAACCTTTAGGTTAGGTGGCATAAGTATAGAATCCATGGTTAAATTATTTCTTATGCTGTGCTGGTATATAGTCTGTGGTCAAATTCAGAAAATGTAAATTTGTTCCTGTTTACATTGTCTTGTTATTAATGTTTATTTGTTGCCTACTTAGACCTAGCTTAGTCTGAATATTATTGTTGTAGTGTGAGCATGTGATAATGCAGTACTGTGATCTATCTACTTGAGTTGTACCCAGTCAATTGAATGCCCAGTTAGGTCAACTGAATACCCTTGATGATTGGTTAGGTTAAGTCATGATATTTTTGTTAGTTTTAATGAAAATATAACAACTTAACCTAACCAGGCATTCAATTAACCTACATTAAATATCTTATTTTCAACAAAATTGGAAACAGTACATGAAATGGAAAAGATCTAAATCATGTAAGCTATGATAAGCCTAGTAACATTTTCATAGTGTCATAACTTTGTTATTTTCTAATATTTTCAAAATGATACATAGCTGCTTGCACCATTTTTTCTGCTCTATTGATTGATATAAGTTTCGTTACTGTAACATTTTTCTTGGCAATGTGGTGTCTTGTAAAGTTTTACCAAAAAATTTCTTAGTTTTATATAGTTTTATCATACCACAATATACATATATATAGAGAGAAAAGTTTTTAATTTTTAAAATATTTATGTAATTAATCTCTTCACTTTTTCTTTAAAGATTCTTACATATACATACTGTTTAAGTTTGAAATATATTGCCCCCCCTAACTTAAAAAAGGGAGTAGGGAGAGAGGGTGAATTATAGATGCAAAAATAGCTATACCCTAAACACAAGTATTTGCCATTACATTACATTTCACTTGGAAAATATGAAGCCACTTGGGCTTATTAAGGTTATCCAAGTCACAAGCTATCAAGTCATGAGTTATCAGAGTTATCAAAATTAATTATTATTACTATAGATATTTTGTAAATTATAAAAATGAACACAAGAGTATTGGAATTCCAATAAGTAGCCAGTTGAGAATAGTGAGCAAGTTTTTGTATCGTGAACACTTCACTTCTGATCTTTATACTGTAAAGGCCTTTACTCTTGATCTTTGTACTGAGAAGTTTGGTATAGTTTGCTCTCTGAAACAGTTCTTGCATTTATTTTATTGTTATTGTGTATTTATATTTTTTTATTATTTTATTCACATTGACCAAGATGGTCTTTATTTGCAATGGTTTCCACAATTTGGGTGAATTAAGGGTACTTTCCTGTTATCCCCGACCCCAGACTCTTTTAAGTAACTAACCTAACCTAACCTAAAGGTTAGGTTTGGTTAGTTAATTTAAAAAAAAAAAAATAAAAAGTCTGGTGTCTGGGATAACAGGAAAGTACTGAATTAAGTTTATTTTTGTATATATTCATATTTGTTTTTTATTAAAGTGAATAAGTTGTAATTTATTTATGACTAAATTACTTGGACAGTTTTTTAAAGTAATGATTATAACCTTGGTTTTGCTTCTGCCCAAATTGTTCATTCTGATGAAGATCAAGCTTGTCAATCCCCCTTAGACCTTCAGTTTAAGGTGGAATCTGAACCATGCCCCACCACAGGTAGTCAGAAATTACAAAGTCCTTGCCTGGACTTGATCTCATGACCTCCCAATCAGCAGCCCAGCATTTTAACCACCAGGCTACCCAGGGTATGGTACCCATTTACATGACTCCAGATTCCTGGGATCTTGGGAGCATTGCTCCAGTAAATTTGACCATGAGAAAAAGTAAATTTGGGTTTGGGTTTTGTTCATCCGCTAGACGTTATGCAATTTTTTTGCGTATACATTTTGTACAAACCAATTTTTTTAAATTACAAATTTAGTTATTTTAAGTTTAGTTGGTAATTCCATATTTAACAATTATTTTTATTTTTTGTTAAGCTTCAATGTTTTGATAATTAAAATTTTATTAAAACGTATATTTTTTTAATATAAAATTATCAGGATTGGACTATGTTCCATTGATCTCGGCCAGGTTTGATAAATTGGCCAGATAATTACTTGTGCGGTTTTAAGTAATCCACCATGACTCTAGAATTGAAAAGTTTAGTTAAGTTTAAACTTACTTTTACTTACCTACTTTTACTTACTCTTCCTTACTTTTACTAAGTTTAAAGCACTTACTTTTACTTACTTTCATTGTACTATATTTACTTACTTTTACTCACTTTTACCATACTATATTTACTAACTTTTACTTATTTTGTATTTTTTCAGGTAGTCAATAATCAATAATGGATCCTAATATTGATGAAGTTGGAGAGAAAAGTGAGGGTGTTAAAAGGGGTTACTTTTGTGGTAATGCAAGAACAAATATTCAAAGAAGCAAAACTGGGAGGAACATTTTAATTCCAAAAAAAATATTTGTTACAATACAAGAGGTCCCAGAGTTTGGGCCCACAGCTTAGATATTGCAGTAAAGAAATACCAGGATGAAGTGCAGCAAAGAGATACAGCAAAGCAGTCATTTAGTTTGTTCACAAAATGTGCTAGTGCTAGACCTCAGAAAAATGAACCAACTTCATCAACTGCTAATCTAGAAAATGAAACTTTTTCACGAGATGTTTCACAGACTGAAGAAAGTGCTTCTCCTCCACCTAAGAAACAAAAGGTAAGTGAGGAATCTGCGCATCAGACTAACAAAACTGCTTTAGAGGAATTTGAAAATTCCCAAATCCAGAAGACATTGAATGCAATTTTGCGCCTAACAAAAGAAACTCACCAAGCTGTTGTGGTTAATAAAGAGAGGAGTCAAAATATGCCTTCAAGTTCAAGTGTTGCATCCAAATCTAATAAAGCAAAAAGCAACAAATTTGACATTTCCATAGCCCATTTAAGCAAGTGTAAATCAATACAAGAAATCCTGAACAATGATTTGATCAAATCTACATTCAAATTGGTGGAAAAGAAGGATCTAGGGCATGCTGATGATTCATTTTCAGTACCAAGTGATATAATGGAAAACATTGCAAATAGTGACACTAATATGCCTGATGTAGATATAGCTGTTGAGGATGAAGATGATGATAATCAAGAAGATATTGATGATGCTTCTGATGATAAAATGTTTACATTATATTGCATAGCTTGCACAGACCCCAAAGCATGTGCTTCAGACAAACATTCTAACATAAAAGGTTACTTCAATGTTAAAGATTTAACCTATGTATGCAAACAAGGAGAAAATCAAGAGAGAGGGTTTAGAAATCTGAAAACCCACCTGAAGAGACATTTAATTAAACTTCAGCATCATCAAAGAGCTGCTGTTTATGAAGTGATGAAAACATCTTCTCGGAACACTACTAAATGCATAGAAGACTTATGTGGCAACATCTTATACTACATAATGAAAACAAACACTGCATGGGCTCTATATCCAGTACTTCTAGCTGTATTACATAGGTCAGGTTGTGAGGTTGGAAATTTGAATCATAGCACACATGCGTGCGAGACAATTTGTGAGCTATTAGATAATCAACTTAAAGAACAAACTGTAAAGTGGTTCTTAGAACAAACTTCAGTAACAATAACAGCTGACATTGGAACAATTTTGGGATTAAGCATGCTAGTTGTATTAGTTATGAGTGAAGAAGATAAGACTGTAAAACTTGCTGGGATAAATTTAGTACGCAGCAAATCAGGAGTTTATTTGGCCAATCAAATTTTTGATGTGTTGAAGTCTCCTAATCACTTGAAACTATCTGAAGAAGCAATTAAATCCAAGGTATCTGGAATGGTTGGAGATGGGGCTTTTTGTAAGGACAATGAGCCATTTAAAACTGAAATGAAAAAGTTGTTTGGAGAAAATTTCAAATTTTGATGGGACTTAATGCATCTTGTGAACAGAGCCCATGTTGATGCATTGAAGAAAATTTGTAAACTAAGTGAGCTTTTAGACTTTATTCAGAATCACTCTTCAAATCTGAGATCAGGCCTTGACTATATTCTTGACAATATCATTGGTTTTAAGAGACCAAAACTCAAATCTGATATTCGCATGGTTAATTACGAATTTGATAAATTTGACAGATTTGTGGAAAATTGTTTTTTTTTTATCATCCACAAGAGAAAGAAATTAGTGCCAAGTTCTATGTATTGATTTCCTATGTAACAAAGATTATGTTGCAAGTAGCTCAAAAAACCACAGTTAGTGCAGAATTTGTAGAAAATATATTTTATAAAGGAGGAGGGAAAACTGTTATGTTAAGAGTGATGGAAACAATTTCCAAATTAGCTAATGGAGGAAATGCAAATGATGTAGTTTCTGAATTTAAGCACGATACCACAGGGCAGCAAAAGGAACTAACAGCTGAGGATTACATCCTAAATGAAGTTTACAAATACATCAAGAAACGTTCTGATTACTACCAGGTTGCTGAAGTTGCTAGACCATCCAGAACCAGATCTGAAAGTAGTTTTACAAAAGACTCGGTGATAAATTGGCTGACAGAATATATAGAACAGCTGTGGAAAGGAATCACAGAGAGATTAAAGCATTTTGATAAAGATGGATCAACTGCCTGGAGTGAAGCACCAGCTGAAGGGACATTCTCCATTCTTGGTTACATTGTTGAACACAAAGGATCCATTAAGCCATCTCATTTGACTAAGCTGTGCAGAATTGTGAAGGAGGGTCCAGCTCCAGGCACTAGATCTGCTGTAATGATCACACAGAAAGCCATTGATCAGTGGCCAAGCATACATGGCGGTAAATTCACAACAAATGCCTACATGCAAGGTCTAACATCGTCCACTGTTGCTGCTGCAATGAATAAATAAACTTAAGGTGAGTTATAAACTGTACATTATTGTATTATTATGTTTAGCTAAAACAATTTGTAATTGGTATGTCATCAATTCAAGAGTTTACTATCATTAACCTATCTAGTGGTGTAAGGGAAAAAAAAGTAAATTCAGAGCTGTGCTCCAGTAAATTTTTTCAAATCTGGAGTCATGCCCATTTATCTACCCACCAACTTTTATTGTGTGGAAGGATGAACAGCTGGGTTTTGCTGTGTGTCACCCGCCATCATTGGGTCTTGATCCCAGGGTTGATGGATTCATAGTAAACAGTGTTAACCACAACACAACTGAGGCCTGTTGGCCTGAATTTTTGTGTATGTAATAGGCCCTTTGATTAGATTGCCTTTTCACTGATACAGCATTCATTCCTATAGCTGAAATTGCTCTTAAATAGACAGCATTTTTTAGATTGCTTGTAATGTCTGCTACAACCTTGGTGATTACTTTACTTAAATTTGGCTGTGATTTAGTTAATTGGTGAATTTAGTTTACTTTTTGAAAATCTTTCATTATTTACTTGGAAAGTATCAGTTTAAAATACTAATATACCACCGAAGAATTTGGCCAACCCTTTTACTGTGACAGCAAAAATCTGAAGAAAACCTTTGAGGCACGGGGTTGCCAACTGTATTGTATTAATTAACAGTCACATTGATTCTATTTATTACGCAAGACTGAGGTCCCTGTATCAAAGGTCAAGGTCACAAATGGAGGTCCATGTAACTTTTGAACCACTCCTCATAATGGTGCAATTGTACATACATAGATGCTCAAAAGACATCATCTTATGATTAAGACTTGGGGTTCCTGTATCAAAGGTAAAGGTTAGAGGTCAAATGGAGGTACATACCATATTTATTTAGTTAACATAAATTGATGAAATTTCACCATCACATAGGGATCATCACAAGATTGTGTTGAGCAAGACCCAGGTTTTTGCACCAAAGATCAAGGTCACAAATTGATGTCATTCTGACATAGTTCTTGTTTTTCTTAATTTGAAACTTTTTCCAAGCCATAATGTTACTTTAAAATATATGCTGGCTACGTAGTTCCTTTTCAGGAAGCCATGCTATTATGTTATGGAGAAGGAAAATGCATTAATGGGAAATTATGAGTTAGTGGAACTCAAACCTGTATCAGCTGGTTCAATTAGTGTCCCAAGTTTCCCACATAAATGTCTTTCTCTTTCATTCTTATTTAAGTGCAGTTATTGTACTTAATGCATTTATATGTTCATATTTAGCTATGGTTATATAAGGCCTACAGACTTTGTATTATGACAGATTTCCTACATTTGACCCAGCACTATGTCAGTTGTGGATAGAGTTCGTACAAAGTGAGAGGCTTGACTGGAGGCAAAAAATGGGATCAAGAATCTGCAGTGATCACTTTGCTGAAGACTGTTACAGAATCGTAGATAAAAGAAAAATACTAAAGAATTTTGCTTTCCCAACTCTTCTTACATTCCATTCTGTGAAGGTAATGATTTCATTGATTTCTTGTGATAATGATTTAAAATGTTTAGTATTAACATTTTCAAACTATACAGTTATATGAAAATAGCTAAATGGACTTATAAAGATGACTAGACTCTGTCACACCTACTCATATTATTAATGAAGTTCTGAAACAAGTTTAGTAGCCAAAAGATTTATGTAATGAGTTGAGTCAAGGCTAGGAGGACTTAATTTGTATAGGTTTAAGGTTAATGTGTCAAGTAGGTCTGTGCAACCTACTGTATAGCCCTTGATTTGGATCCAGCCAGCAAAGGGACATGATCTGGCCTGAAGCGATGACTTGCCAATATTAGTGGTGAATGGTAGTACCCTGGATATCTTTAAGAAAGGACTTGATGAATTTTTGAATCAAGAGGAATCTTGTAAATACAAAAAGTAAAGTTCAGTCCATAGTAACACAATCCTTTGGATGGAGATATAATTAAAATTATTTTCTAATGGGAGAAATGGGAATCATGTAGCTAAATAGCTAAGGTTCTTGCATTTCAATCCATAGTCTTATGGAACTAAGAATGGTTTGAGACCTATTTTGAGAAAGAACCTCGTAAATAGCTTGGAGTTTTTGCACAGTAAAGCCTAAAGCTTGAGGGCCAAATTAAATAAAATAAATAGTCGAGCTTTTCAATTATTCATGTAATTGTAAAATGAATGTACGGTATTTATTTTATTATTTATAAAGGTTATTCAATTTGATAGCAATATTTCACACTATAACCTTTTTTGAATAAGTGTTTGGGGTTAGTTTAGTTTTGTTTGGACAGGGATAATCCAGAGGTGTCTTTGTGGCTTTGTTATTCTTGCACTTTTTACATTTGTAACAGTGTGCATATGATGAGTCATTGAGACATAATCACAGCTTCAGTTTAATTTATTGGAGTACATTTTAACCAGAAAGTAAATGGGTAAACAGAATCCATTGATAGATCTTAAAAGTTTTGTGATTGTAGCACCACTATTAGTAGTAGTACACTTAGGGCTGGGCATCTGGGATCCTGGAAGTAAAGTAGATACCTCATTTCCCAAGAGAACTGTCATTGCTCCTGGGATTTCCTGGTATTCTATTTTCAGGGGAAACTTTTAAACAGTTTTATTATGGGGTATATTTATTTCACAATTGCAGTTTTCATTCACATGTTTTTTGAACTTTGTAAACCATTTTTGCTTCAGTATGGGGTGAAATAATATTTTCTTCCTACTGAAAAGTGAAACTGAAAATTGATTGGGTAATTTGGGTAATTTGTTTTTCTACCACCTTAAAACAATCAGTAGAAAAAAGACTTCAAGAGAGACATAATAAGAAGCTCGTAGGATTATATAAATATTTAAACAATCCTATAATAGCATTTGATTCAACTTGTCCTAATTTTTCACTCCCTTCTAAATCAACATTGCAAACAACTGCCAAAGAGTTGTTTGCCAGGCCTTTCAGAAAAAGTGAGATGGACATAGTGGCAGAATCAAAGGTCTTTGGAAGAAAAATTGGATATAGTTGCGCAGAAAGAAATGGGAACCATAAAGCAACAAGATTTGCACCTGAGATACAACGTAAAGAACATCACAAAAGAAATGAATGTTTATGACAACACTGGTAATGGAACAGAAAATTTAAACCTCTGATTTAATGCTCTGGTGACAATTCCTCCAACTTCAGTAGAATTGGAAAGAGCATTTTCTGCTGTATGATTATTCATCACAAAACTCTGAACATCTTTAAGTGATAATAGTATTGATCATCTGTTTTTTTTAAAGCATTATTTCAAGTCATAATCCAAATAAATCAATAATTTCAGTGTTATTAGTTTAGAAAGTTTTTATCAAAGCGTGTTTTTGTTCAATAAAAGGAAATTTTCTGTTTAGTTATTTAATTTATTCTAGTACTTCAACCTTATTTAATTTTTTGATCCCAGGATTGCAAGTTTTTTAATCCCTTTTTCCCGGGATTAAGAAAAGGGGGGGAAATGCTCAGCCCTAGTTACACTTGGTCATGGCTCCGAGGAGGATTTTTAAAAATTTATTTTTAAACCTGGATTTCTTTTGTTTTGGGGAACATAACACTCGAGTCTTGGAGTGAAACCAGGTGGGAGAGCTGGCATAAGAGCATTGAGGCTGTGCGATACCAGAGCCACAACATCAGAGAGGCCCTGTTGGAAGTCAGAAACAATGCCACAGATGCCATAGCCAGGACTGAAGCACAAGCACTTGCAGAGGAGGTAGGGTCTTATCGCTTTCAGATTTGAACAGTAGTATGGTATGACATTCTTCATGCAGTTAACCATGTGAGCAAACTTCTGCAGTCTCCTACAATGCAGTTTGATGTGGCAGTCAACTTCCTCACAAAAACAAAAGACTCGCTCACCAGCTACAGAAACACAGGTTTTGTTGCAGCACAAGTCATAGCTAGGGACATATGTGAGGAAATGAATGTGGAGGCTGTGCTGAAGGAGAAGAGGCTCAGATCCACAAAAAAGCACACTGCTTACGAAGCTCCTGATGAACCATTTACAGAAGCCTTAGAGAGGCTAGAAGTCAAATTTTTCAATGTGGTGGTGGATTGTGCCATCAGGTCAATAAATGAGATATTCAAAACATTAGATTATGTGAGGGACATATTTGGGGTTCTCCTAAACTTCACCACAATGAGCAAGGAAGACTTGTCCTGCAAGTATGAAAAGCTCTCTAAGATACTGAGCTCTGGAGCTGACTCTGACATTGATGGAAGAGAACTGGCCCTCAAAATTAAGAACTTGCCGACTTTACCTTCACACAACATGACTGCATTGGAGCTTCTCTCCTTCATTCATCAGAAGCAACTGGAGGAATTATACCCCAATCTCTGGGTTGCACTAAGAATTGCCTGCACTCTACCTGTGACAGCAGTGTCAGCTGAGAGGAGCTTCTCTAAGATGAAGCTAATCAAGAACTACCTCAGATCATCAATGGGGCAGGGTCGCCTCAGTGGCCTTGGCATCATAAGCATCAACCAGGACGTTGGCAGGGAGATTTCATATGATGATGTTATTGATGATTTTGCCCAGAAAAAATCTAGGAGGCAAAAATTTTGAAGATACAAACTGTTCTGTATAACTGTTAGCTATTACACGATTGTATCGTAGAGTTAGTAATTGTTTGGTAGTTGATAATTGCATTATTTTTTTATACATAGTTCTGTGTCATTTATTCTAAATAATGTATAAGCTAATTTTCAGGAATTTCATGGAGTGTTTTTTCTGTTTATCTTCTGAAAGTACATATTTGTTGTTTTGGACATAAATGTTTCATTAAAATTGTTTCATAATTGTTTTTTATTAAAACAGCCATTTTTTGTATGCGTGTGCTGAGGTGTAGTAGTAAGGCATGAGTTGGTGGATGGAGGGGTGGGGCCTCAAATGGGTATACTGCTTAGGGCCCCCTAATGGCTAGAAATGGCCCTGCAGACAGAGGTCCAGAATAGAGATGCACCAGATACTAGGGGTGCACCGATATACAAATTTGGCCAATACTGATATATTGGTATCAGGCAGAAGCTGATATACCAATATATCTTTATCTAACCTAATTTAACTAAACTAGAAAAATAGTTTTTATTAAATTAATTTCAATTCATATTTTTATTTATCACTAAATGTGCACTGGCAATTTAGAGGTTTTACTTCAGACTTCCTAAGAGTGATATTATCCAATTAATATAATAAATAATATAATACAAAATTAAAAATTAACTATATAAACTTAAATTCTAACTAGATTTACTATCTAAACATTACTATATTAAGGAATGCATGATACATTTTAAATAAGTGCAATAGGTACCTATTGATTACTTTTTTTTAATTTTTTCAAACATAAATAAATAATAAATATTCATAGGATAAAATGATAAATGATAAGATAATTTTAAATGATTTGTTATAAATAGCATGCATAAATTTTGATTTTTGTCTTTTGAAGTTTTGAATATTTTGATCATGTCAAAATCTATGTCCAGTCCTCTTTGGGCTTATTTTGAAGTTCTAGTTAATTCTAGCAAAGCAAAGTGCCAGGTGTGTGTGGTACTTCTGTATCAAGAGAAAGTAACATTCCAAAACAAAATGATGACATCAAATCTAAAGAATCATTTGAAAATTAAACATCCAGCAATTTTCTGTAAAGTAGAAAATCTTGCTAATGGCGACAGATCAGATAAAATAGATACTCCATCCATAAGTCTATTTGGTAGAAAGGTGGAAGAACAAATCCAGTGCAGTAGCAGTTCTAAATCTGAAATTGCACCCAATATTGAAACAAATCAAGTAAAGTCATCCGCAAGTAGTGAGGAAACCTCAGAGGTTGGCACATGTGTTAAACAACAAACATTGAAAGTGGTTCTGGAAAAGAAGCTTGAATGGAAAATAAATGATCCTAGGGCTGTGAAATTGCACTACCTCATTGGTGAAATGATGGCTACTGACCTCTAGCCATATTCACTGGTAGAAGATTTGGGTTTCTGGAGAATCCTAAACCATTTGGAACCAAGATATAACATTCCTTCCAGGCGGTACTTTTCTGAAAACATTGTTCCCATGATTTATGATAGAGTAAAAATCAAGCTCAAAGGCCAACTACATGTTACACAATACTTAAGTTTAACATCTGATATATGGATGGCAACTCATGGCATGTATCTGTTTATAAGTTTAACTGCCCACTGGGTTTCTCCTACATTTGATATGAAAACAGCAGTTCTCAAAGTTTCACATTTCCCAGGATTGCACACTGGCGAAAGAATATGTCAATTTTTCCAAGAATCATTAACAGAATTTGAAATCAATATTACTAAGGTACACATGTTAGTTACAGATAATGCTAGCAATATGAAATTGGGGGCTAGTTCAAGTTTACTGGAGGAATCTCATCTGGGCTGTGCTATCCACACCTTGCAACTATGCATACAGGACAAACTTTTTAAACAGCACAGAAGTATCACTGACATTCTGGCTATTGCAAGAGAATCAGCTCAAATTACCAACACACTCATTGATCCAGGATGTTCAAACCAGATGGAACTCTACTTACTATAGGCTAGAGCATTTGGTTGAACAAAAGAGAGCAGTCCTCTTATTTTGTGCATCAAAGAAATGCAGATGTTTGGATGATAATCAATGGGAACTAGCTGAAACATTAGTGATGGTTCTGAAATACTTTGAAGATATCACAAAAGAAATGAGTAGCGAAACAGCAGTAGCTTCTCTGATAATACCTTTTATCAGAGTGATGGAAAATTATCTCGATTATGCTGTTCAAAAATGTCAGTGGAATTAAAACCATACTTGGTGATTTGAAAACAACATTCAAACAAAGATTCAGTGCCTACACAACTAACAAAAAATTGATTCTGGCAACAGTGCTGGATCCTTAATTCAAAATTAAATTCTTAATGAGCAATGTTGAAAAAGAGGAAGCAAAAAGACTACTCTGGGAATCTTTTGTTTCACTCTTGAACTTGAATCGAAATGAATGCACTGGCCAAGAAGGAGACTTGAGAGAGGAGGCAGAAAATGAAAGTAGTGGGACAGAGGGGGAGGGCAGTTCAAGCTCATCAACTTCTTCACCAAAGGCTAAAAAAAAATCAAAGATATTTGGGCATTCTTTGACAAGAGTCAGAAAAATGAAAAGCTCATTCAAGAACAAGAAGCATCAGCAATGGAATCAGATTCTGTTAAACCTGGGTGTTCAAGCTCAAGAAAAAGAAAGCACTCTAAAAATATTTCTCTAGTTCAACTGAAACAACAGGAGACACGAAAAAAATGCTTAAATGAAATTGAGACATACCTAAGCCTACCAGATCTTGCTCGTAACATGTGCCCCTTCGAATGGTGGAAAAATTACCAGAACACAACAACAGGCACATTACCAATGTTAGCCAAACAGTATTTGAGTGATCCACCATCATCAGTTTGCAGTGAAAGACTTTCTAGTACTGGAGGTAATATTTATGAGCCTGCTAGAAATAAGCTCACTCCAGAACATGGAGAGCAGTTGATGTTCTGCCATTCAAATCTCAAATTATATAATTTCACTTTAGTTTTTAAGTTTTAGAAATGTATTTCTCAGTTTTTGGTATTTGTTTTTTAATTGAGGGGTAAAGCAAAAGCAGCGTCTTTTATATATATATATATATATATATATATATGTGTGTGTGTGTGTCTAAATATACTCCTGTTTAGTAAATGGGGGATAGCTATTTTTATTTTTGAAAAAAGGAGCATTTTCTTATTTTGAAATTAACATAGAGAGCAGTTGATGATCTGCCATTCAAATCTCAAATTATATAATTTCACTTAATAGTTTTTACTTTTTAGAAATGTACTTCTCAGTTTTTGGTATTTGTTTTTTAATTGAAGAGTAAAGCAAAAGGAACTTTTTTTTATTTTTAAATTATCAAATTATGCAATTATGATGATTTGATAAAAGCGATAATTTAATTTAATTGTTTCAACTTTTTTTTCATTTTTCACCCACCTTCAGATCTTCAGGCCTTATCAATCATTAAGAATAGTAACTAATGTACTTACTTCATTAGTTTCACACTTGGCAAGAATAATATAATATCGGTCAATATATCGGTATTGGCCAAATAGTCGATATATCAGCATTGGCCAAATAGTCGATATATCAGCATTGGCCAAATAGTCGATATATCAGCATTGGCCAAATAGTCGATATATCAGCATTGGCCAAATAGTCGATATATCAGCATTGGCCAAATAGTCGATATATCAGCATTGGCCAAATAGTCGATATATCAGCATTGGCCAAATAGTCGATATATCAGCATTGGCCAAATAGTCGATATATCAGCATTGGCCAAATAGTTGATATATCAGCATTGGCCAAATAGTTGATATATCAGCATTGGCCAAATAGTCGATATATCAGCATTGGCCAAATAGTTGATATATCAGCATCGGCCAAATAGCCGATATATCGGTGCATCCCTACCAGATACTGGATCACAATCCAGTATCTGGCTGAATACTGGATATCAAGTATGATCTGGCTGGATACTGGATAATTAATTAACATTTTAATCACATTTTGTTGATAAAAACTTCATATTTCAAGTTTTTGTGTGTACTCTATTATTTTATTATGGCTAATACCAGATGATTTTTTCAGCTGTGGGAAGAGCCATTTGCAATAAAGGGCTAAATTTAACATTTATAATTTTCTTTAACTCTTTAACCATGCTGTACAATTTCAGTGATATTCCCATGGATGTGCATTTAAGTCACTAAACAGATGTGGACTACAGTTGTTTTATGTGGTTAAGGACAAAAAAATATCAGTGAATAAAGTTGCTGAATGTGGTTAAAGGGTTAAACAAAAAAAAAACACTAAAAGTTAGATTTCTCTACAAATTTAGCAGAACTAGGTCCAATCAACTTTGCCATTTTTCTTTCTAGCATTGAATGTGAGAGTTGGAGTTCCCCCCAAAATGTGGAAAATGTTAAATTTTCTATTAAGTTTTAAAATTTTATGCCCTTAAGAATACATGATCCGGCCAAATATCCGGCAATTATCCAGTATCTGACCATTTCTTGATCCTGCTGGATTATCCAGTATCTGGCAGAAGTAAAAATCCATGTATCTGGTTATATTGTGATCCTGTACATCCCTAGTCCAGAACATTTTGAATGGGCAATAGCAGATCCTGCTCCGCTGCCCGGGTCTGCATTCCTGGTATCAGCAGGGTGGGAGCCAGAAGTGGGGACATTAATGGTCCCCTCTCCAGGGGACTCGGAGGCTCTTGACATTGATGCCACTTTTTTTTTAAATTTTAAAGAGTATGTAGTGTGTAAGATGCATGTATATGTAGTGAGGAATAGGGAGAGAAGTGTGTATTTGAGAGCATGCTGGACTGCTCACAGGGTAGATGAGACATGGAAAAAGATCAGCTAAGGAGTAAAGTGACAGGAGAAACAGGAGTTTCAGCACTCCTTATTTTCTGTCTAACGTCCTCACTGGAGTACTTCCCTGGTTGATTGGTGTCTACAATCTCCCCCTCAAAGTATGCCTTGAATTAGGGCATACTCTTAGATCCACAAAATTGTTACTGACATACATACTACTATTCACCATTGCAGGTGGCAAGTTATTCCTAAAATCCACCAACTTAAAACAAGTAGGATTTACATAGATCTTATCTAAAAAAACAAAACACGGGAAAAGATTTGCATTGTTACCTTTTGTTCTGTTGGTACTATCCACTGAAAAGGATTTTTTTTTATATCTACTGTATCTATTCCTTCAAACATTTTGTGTAGTTCAATTGTGTCAGCCATAATGCACCTTTCAAAAGAGGACACTCCTAATTCCTTTAGAATATCCCTCTAATCTTATCTTAAACCCAGAATAAGTTTAGTTGCTCTCTGCTGGATACCATCTAATGAGAAGACCATGTCCGCATACAATATTCTAAATATGGCCTAACAAATGAATTGTATACTTTGGTTATTACTGCTGTTTTTGCAATTCACATTTCTGTTTATAATGCCCAATATTTTATTATCTTTGTTTCTAGCTTCAAGACATTGCCTTGAAAATTTAAGATTTTTAATAATAATTACTACTAGATCATTTTCCTCATCTAAGCCTCCAGTCAATTTCCATCCATTTTGTATCCAAATTCTTTGTTGTTCCCTCATATATGAAGTGTGTTACATTTTTGATCTAACTATAGTTAAATTGCATTTGCCATTTGTCTGCCCAGACTATAAGTTTATTTGAATCTTTCTATAACTTGTAACTACCTTCAACCAGTGCTCTAATGGCGGGGATATGCAGCCATACAGTATATCCCCACCTTAAAATTTCAGGCATGCTGTATAGCTATGAGTAGAACCCTGGCCATATGCATTTGTGATTTTTTATGAAAGGGCATTTCTTTAGACCTGTGTATGAGAGAGTTACTATTTTGTAAATTTTGATAGTACTGTACAGGTAAATACAGATTTATTAGTTTCTTGAATTTTGTATGAGCAGGCATTGCTTTAGACCTGTGCTGGATACAAAATCTATAATTTGTAAGCTTTGGTAATAAAGATTTTAGATTAACAATTTTCTTTTTTTTATGAAAGTCATTAAACCCCTCTCCCCCTTCCCTCACTGACTAATGGTGGGAGTGGGGTATGGGCAAAAAAAAGTTATCATTACAGCACTGCCTTCAACCCTTTTGACTGATCCAGATAGTAAAATTTCTAAATTTGCAAATACAAAGCTGTCTATCCCATCCTCCAAATTGCTTAAGTACATTATAAGCCAAGGGTCCAAGAGCTGATCCCTGAGGAACCCCACTGAGCACTTTCTGCCAGTCAGACTCTTACTGATATAGTAACACTGTTTCCTATCCCTTAGCCACCCCTGCCAAGATCCCATGTTTTAAATTGACACTATCAGTTTTTTATTTTTTATTTTATTTTAGCAACCCTCACTTGTTGGTTTTAAATTTGCCTAATTAAGAAATTATTTTATACCAACAACTGAAAGTAGTGTTATAATTACAGATGATTTTTTTACGATAACTTTTTAATTTCCAAGGTAACTAGCCACTCATTTTCAGGTTGGTTCACCAATGTAAATGAAATTGCATAACCTTAATTTTAAATATAAACTGGAATGCATTTTCTTTCTAATAGGCCTATTGTAGATCATCATTTAGATTTGAAATGAAACATTTCTGTATCTAAATCTTTTATTTTTAAGGTTCAGTCAAAAGTGAAAAAAATTTTGCCAAAACAGGAAGATGGTGGACTCAAGAAGACAACCACAACAGGTCAGTTTTGTTTATGATTATTTTACTAAGTAGCTATTTCCTTTCATACAAACTTTTTCAGGACCTCTTTGGGTCTTTTTGTATTGTTGAAATAGAATTAAATAAGTCTACCCTGCTGCACCCCTCTTAGATGAATACGGTAATTGTTGCTTGGTTTTAGACAGTTTTTCTAGTTACAGACTTTATACTCAGTAAGGATAATAATGATAGATAGCTAAAATTTCTGTGAATGTCACTGCTCTTTTTTTAAGACCCAGGAGCAGTATTTCCCAAATGGGATGCTGCAGAATTTCATGAAAAGTAATAAAAAATTGAAAAGTTACTGAAGGTATGTAAATTTTAAATGAAAAAACAGTTGTCATTTATTTTCATACAGAAACTGTGTAGGTTCAGATTGAAATTACATTGTGTGTGTGTGGTGGAGAGGGAACTGTATGTTGAGTGGTGAGTGATGAAATCCTCAGGTGCAACAAAACAACTCAAGGCATTAGGATGCCTTGAGCCAGAAAGGGTTGGGAACCTCTGCCCAAGGGATTAACCTTTGGCATCTCCCTTAAGTTGCCTATGGGCATGATTCACTGCAGGAAGAATGATTATTATTTATAATAATGATAGTGTACAGCTGTCCCTCACTTAATGAAGGTTTGGTTAATGAATGTTCATTACAATGAAGGTTTTTATTTAATACTACTTTCGAATATTATGAAGGAAATTTCACTATAATGAAGGTGAAGATTTTTTAAATCCATGACGTGCTACATTGGCAGTTCCTGCAACACAGGCAAGCTCTCTCCTCCGCCCAATGACGTTCTACGAAGTGTTATTGCTACTATTTTGTAACTCCAATATATAGCGTGGCATCAAAATGTCCAAGCTCAACATCATTACCCAATCCAACGAAGAAGAGGAAGGTAATAACGATGAACTTAATGGTGAACTTTACCCACTCTATTTATATTAGGCTATCAAAAAAAAGTGTGCTCGGAACCAAACTGAATTTTTCCCATATAAAACAATAGAAGATTAGGTCCTGCTTAATGAATTTTCACCTAATGAAGGCTTTTTAGGAACATAACCCCTTCGTTAAGTGAGGGATGGCTGTATAAGGAATATAGGTTTAAGGTTTTACATTAATAGACTGATGTTATTGAGAATATACTAGTAGTAGTTCTTGTTGAACTTGGAGCTTTAAAATTTTTTTTTTTTTTTTTTAATACAGTAACCCCTCACTTTATGGAAATTCAATTTATGTAATTTTGCTTTAATGGAAATATTAATAAGGGAATAAAATTCAGTATAATGGACGTAAGATTCATTATAATGGAAATTTGTCTAAAAAGTCACTAACTCAGTCACTAAAATATCTAAGCTATTCTAATTTTACACGGGCAGTGGCTCATGCTCACAACAACAATCTCTCCCATCCTTCCTCACACATCTCCATTGATAGCCAGACACCCTTATTCGTACTTTTTCTCACTTTATTATTAATTATGATACTATACAAAATATAATATACAAACATAATGTACAGAGTAGTGATGTAGGTCACATCCGCACATTTTCTCGCGTCCACATCCGCACTTTGGACTGCGGATGTCGTGCGGATGTGGACCGTTGAGATAAAATGTCATTAATAAGCGGAAATTATCAAATTCTACTAAATTAATAGAACTAGTTCATTGTGCGCAAAAGTGATGCAAGCGACAAGACGAGAGGCTGTTCTTGTATGAAGTTACTCTCTTGCAACCTACTTAGATCCACGTTACAAAGCTAAGTTATTTTCACCTAGTCCATTAGAACGAGTTAAATCATCACTTGGCAAAGCAGTTGAAGAGCTTCAATCTCTTGAATCTGTCGCTTCGCCACCCACCAAAAGAATAAAAGTTTCAGTGACAGAAGCAACACCTTCAACAAGCAAATCACAGAATCTGTCTCTCAGTTTCTTGAGTCAAGCAGCAATGACGAGACCTACGCGATGTCAAAAGATGATCGAGAGCTATCACCAAGAAAAACGCCTGGCTGCATGTGACAATCCTATTAGTTGGTGGAAAAATACGCA
The DNA here is from genome assembly GCA_023014485.1 of Bathynomus jamesi. Lineage (NCBI taxonomy): Eukaryota > Metazoa > Arthropoda > Malacostraca > Isopoda > Cirolanidae > Bathynomus > Bathynomus jamesi. The sequence continues at coordinate 70,562 of JAJOZX010000114.1, forward strand.
GAATATCTATCCATACTTGAGTAAACTTGCAAGGAAACATTTAGCCTGTCCTCCAACAAACGTACCAAGCGAGAGATTATTTAGCAGTGCTGGATTAATATATGATGAAAAGAGAAACAGACTGGCAGCAGAAAAGGCAGAAAAATTAATGTTCCTTAAGCATAACCTTCCTATAATTAAGTTTGAACATTAAATGATGAACATCTTAGTTTACTTTATTTTAATTACTCATTTATAAATATGCCTAATAAAACTTTAAACTTAATATAAATAGTTATCAAGCTAATTAAAGATATCTTTCTATAAGGGAGGAGGTTGGGGAAAGAGGTCGGTGGGGTGCATTTGAGTTGGGTTCACGTCCCGCATCCTGGTAACACAATTATGGTTTCTAATTGTGGCTGAAACTCAACAAAATATAACGAATTTATTTGCAGATGAATTCACTAATTGATTTCTGTATTAGTTAGATGCTTGATATTATTTTATATGTTCAGAGAAAAGTACAGCAATTATTGTACAATTAATCAATTATACTACATTATAGCTACAGCTCTCTCTATATAATAACTTATTATGTACGTTAAACACAACAAATCTCGAATATATCCTAAAAAATAACGAAAATGTAGACATCCACATCCGCGAATGTTGAAATCAAACATCCTCATCCGCAGATGTGAAAAAAAATGACATCCGCTACATCACTAGTACAGAGTATTTTAATAAAGTTTGTTGCATTATTATGTGTAGCTATGTGTTACATTGTAGAGTTAAGATTTTGTTCCCTAGAAACATGTCTCCAAATATATAATGGGAGTCTATGGGAAAATAGGATTAGTTATGGAAATCTGCTTTACAGAATGATTTTACAGAACATAACCCTTCCCTAAAGCGAGGGATTACTGTACAAAAATCTCTATTCAGAAAAGAATACAAGTGACAGAGATTTACAATATTTTTTCTGTGCAGTTTAGATATTTGATATGGCATTAATATATTCACACTAATTCCATGGTACTCTAATCTGAATATGCTGTTGGAAGCATGGACATATTTTAGGCAAAATTAATGTGATTTTTATATTCACTGTACAATGTTACAGAAGTGAAAGTGGCAAATAATAGAAATTATTACAAATAATAATAACAGTAATAATAATAAACACAAGATAAAAAATTTTACATAATTTTTTATTCATTGATTTATTGTATATTTAGTAGAAATAAATGATGCTTAATGAACACTATAAAAAGCGAGTCCTGTCTGCCTGCAGACACCATGTATTTACTAGTAAACAGTTCTGGACATATAAATAAATGTGCTTTGCTTTCTTTCAGCATATTAAGGTTTTCATTGCTGCATTCTTTTGTATAGTTTTATTGACTGAATAATTGACCCCCCAATTATTGAGGGTTCAATTATTCAGTCAATAAAACTATAGAAAAGAACACAGCAATAAAAGTCGTAAGCTTCACATCCAAACCTACTGTATCAAGATTTGTGAAGCTTAAAATTTTCATGACTGCATTCTTTTCTATAGTTTTATTGACTGAATAATTGACTCCCCAGTAATTTCAGCTTTGTTTAGTCTGCAAATGTCTAACCTTGCAATCTTATTTGCACCTCCCATGGAAAAAACTGATAATTCTGTAACAGTGTCATCTATTGTGGGCAAAAATACCACTATAGCACTAACTACTACTGTTTGTTTCTTCCTTTGAACTTGATACCAAAGTCATGAAAGAGCAGTGATTGATTGCTTGATTCACATTGCTACATAGTGACATCGGACATAGTGATGTGTCAGGTGAGGTCTGAATTTTCTTAAAAATTTATATTGTGGACACAATAGAAGTGTCAATCCAAGCTCTTTTTAGGAGGCTTAGCAGATGACAAACCATCTCTCACAGATTATATTGTAGCCATACATAGATTTTTATGTACCAGTATTGGTTATCAGAATTTAACCACATACACACACACACACACACACACACCTACAATTATTTTGTTTGCTTTTCAGTTTACACGAATGTGTCTTTGTCATCCCCTGGTCACAGTCCACCAGCCCATAGGCGACGCACTTCATCACAGAGCGATGTGTCAAATGAGGCAGAGCAGCATCATGATCTTGCAAGACAAACACACACAACAAATTTGACTCCTGAAAAACGTCAAGCACGGCGTGATGCTAAGGCAGCATCTCAAAGACGTGCCCGAGCTAACCTTACTCTTGAGCAGCGTCAAGCACGGCGTGATGCAGATGCAGCTTCTCACAGGCAGGCCCGTGCTAACCTTACACCTGAGCAGCGTCAAGCACAGCGTGATGCAGATGCAGCATCTCACAGACAGGCCCGCACTAACCTTAGTCCTGTGCAGCATCAAGCACAGTGTGATGCAGATGCAGCTTCTCACATACAGGCCCGTGTTCACCTTACTCCTGAGCAGCGTCAAGCACGGCGTGATGCTGATGCATTTCAGTATAGACAGGCCTGCACTGATCTGGTGTATAGACGACATGAAGAAGGTGGTGCAAATCATGGTCCCGCAGAACATTTGCCACCAGGTGATCATTGTCATAAAGCTCGCGAAACAATGAGTGCTTTATACAGTTTTATACATTGACCAAATAATTGACCCTTAATTACCTAGGGTTAAATTATTTGGTCAATAAAACTATAGAAAAGAACGCAACAATGAAAATCTTAAGCTTCACAAATCTTGATACAATGGGTTTGGATGTGAAAGCTTAAGATAATACTGTTCAACAAAGATTTTGTTCTTCTGGTAGTGTTGGTGTTCCTTACTGAATTTTTAGTGATGATTTCAAAAATAATAGTGAAATTTTTCCATCACACACAGTTTTATATATATATATATATATAAAATTATCCCACACGACCCCTCGCATTCCAGCGTTTCTAGTTGTACCCCCCCCATTTGCTAGCAAACCACTGGTCTCCTCATTAAGTGCAATTCATCTAACTGCTATTTTAGCCATTTTCAATGCCACAGTACCATCTTCCGCCCCAGTACCTCCCAAAAAGTGTAGTTCTGATGCTGCCAATTATACCTACATAGTCCAGTTTTTTAAACTGAATTCAAATTCAGTTTGTTAAAAAACTGTGGGTGATGGAAACATTTTGCATCCATATTTGTATTCTGCATGCAAAAATCTAGCAGAATATCACTATTTTACTTGAACAGGAAAAAGTTAAAATTTGTTGTCCAGTGTTATTTGTTCAATAAAACTATAGAAAAGAATGCAGCCACAAAAATCTTTAGCTTCACAAATCTCGATACAGTGGGTTTGGATGTGAAGCTTAACTACCACCTTCTGCCTCCTAGCACGAAGCCATTCTTCTAACCAGTTAGCTACCTGACCGCGTATACCGTGCGCTTTAACTTTCGCAATTAATCTTCTATGCGGAACTGTATCGAACGCTTTTTTTTAATTAAATAAATAACATCCGCCATTCTATGCCTATCGTATTCGCGCACTATTTCGTTATAAAATTCTAACAAATTAGTTAAACAAGATCTATGGCGTTGAAACCCATGCTGACTACTATTGATCAAGTCGCGACTTTCTAAGTGATCGATGATATGATCCCTAACTACGGATTCCAAAAGTTTACCGACAATTGACGTTAAGCTAATGGGCCTATAATTGCTAGCTACTGTGCGGTTGCCTTTTTTAAAAATGGGCGTGACGTTAGCTAATTTGAAGTCTTCAGGAATAATCCCTGTTTCCAGGGGCCTACGATAACGTCATTCAAATCTTTCAGATGTCTAGTTTTAAAATATTTAACACTTCAAACATGGGAAATGACTTTCCCTGTTGTCATTATTCAAGAGAGTTTGCAGAATTTTTTTTATGAATGACTGCCAAAGGGTGTTTTATACATTTCTTTGAGCTGCCCCATGTTGTAATAGAATATAATAAGTGTGGATGGATGAAGGAATACAGAGCAAGGAGTGTGTTTTGAGCAAGTCTTTTTTTTTTAGTTTAAATAATACAAACAGACATCTGGATATTTTAAATTTGATACATTGTACATGACTTTTTAAATTAATTTTTTTGTCTAAATTTATGCCACCCACTTTAACCTCATTCACCCTTGCAAAAGTAGTACTGTATTTCCAATTTTTATTTGAGAGTTTGTATTTATATGTTTTGTGGTAATAATGAAATGACTTTGTCAGGTTCAGTTTTGTAAAAATGGGGAAATTTGGAATTAAACTTCATTATATTCATTGAAATATAATTGGGGATCGGGTATTTTGGAAAAAAAAGGCGAAATGAAAATATACACAAGTACAAGAATCTTGTGCTTGCGTACATTTTCACTTACCTTTTATTGGACCACCTTGTACTTCGGTAAGGTTTTATTTAAAAAGAGAATGCTATTATGCTGTAAGTCATTGGTGATGGGAGATTTAGTAAAATAGATCATTACTATTTTGGTTTCAAACCTATTTTTATAAGGGAAAAACTTGATTATTTTGTTGTTGTAGGATTGGACCTCCATAAACAGCTTTTTTCTACTTTGTTTGTAGATTTTAAGATAGTTTCACTGCAACAAAACGCAAATATGTGAAGACTTTGTGGTAATTTTAAATCTTTTATTAAATTTTACAGATATAATAGAATTGTGTGAATGTGATGATAGTTCACAGACATGTTTTGTGAAGAAGATAATCGAGAAACGAGAGAATCATTCGTCGTTATTTGATCATTCTCGAGTCTCTCCCGAATTAAGAATAGTGTCTTCGACATCAGAAATGAACCAAAATGAGCAGGAAATCGTACCAAAGAGTGAAGAAGAAGAAGAAACACGTTTGTCCTTTGTGATACCGTCCACTTTTAGTCACTCATCGACTCATTTCAGGCGGAGATTCGACGTTAATAATTTGCCATTGAAAGATAAGAAAACAGAGGTAAAAAAGGAAAACATTTGCGCGAAGGATGGCATTTTGGAGCGTGAAGAAGTCAATTTCAGTCCTCTCCTAGAAGATCAACTCCAGACAGAGGTATGTAGCATTCGTAGAAAAAAAACGGTTGAAAATTAATCTGTTGGTAATATCAGCGGCATCTTGTGATAAATATTTTAAAATTGATAATCTTTACTGTCAAAGTATCCAAAAATTAACATCCAGAATCTCATATTTTCCCCACACGAAGGGTGCTAGACGTTAGCCAGAACAATTGCGGGGTAGGTGGATGACCTAACTCAACCCAAGCAGGCGAAGGTGGGAATCGAACCCTGTCATTCGCAACCAGAGTCGAATTCCCAACCAAGCGAGCCACCGAAGCTCAGACTCAAAGTATCATTTATCTAATTATAATTTCTTAATATGGTTTGTGACCTCTCAAATTGAAATGTCAAAATACTTCAGTTGCGTCAAGTGTGTTTCCAAATCGAACCTGACGTTGATGAAGATGTGAAAATAGAAGAAGAACCTTTTGATTTCACTGCAAATAGAAGCGTTCTCCATCAGGTAACCAGTGAAATTTTTTTCTTAGAGAAAAAAGTCTAGGTATTTTTGTAGTGATGGGACGATACCAAAATTTTTAACGATTCCGATTCCGATACCACTAAAAAGTCTCGATTCCGATACGATTCTCGATTCCGATTCCGATTCTCAATATTTTTAAATATAATTCTATACTTGTTTTTCTGGAAATTGTCATATTTTACTCTGGTAAGATTAACTATTTACATTATGAGTATGGTAATATAAATTATAAATTATAATAGATTGGTTTAAAAATAAAAATCAACTGTAAGTTGTAACAATTCATTTTAATCTTCTTGATTACACATCATGGATATACATGTTTTAATGTATAGCTACAATACAATAAAAATAAATTTTTTTATCCTCTTTCATTTAAATTTTAAAGTTTACATTGCAAAACTGGTTCAATTAAAAGTTAAAGAATCGTTTTAAGAATCGGAAATCATGGTACAATTCTCTCGATTCCGATTCCGATTCCGATTAATCGTCCCATCACTATATTTTTGTGTATATTCTTCAGTGTCGCATCTAGTGCGAGGTGCTGCATTTTTTTTTTTTTCAATGGCACATTATTATTTGAAGCTACGTTATGTCATTGTCCATTAGTCCCGTCGATCAGTGAAGTTAAGCGACATTGAGCTTGGAGAGTAGTTGGATGGGAGACTGTCGTTTGCGTCCAAATTATGTAGCGATCCGTGGTTCAGATCCCACATAAAGCCGTAGGTCCCCTCCGTCATATGACCTTAGATGTTGCGGAAGAGGTTAAACAACACCATCACTACATTTTGCGTCACACTGGACGCATCGAAGTTTGTTAAATGACATAATAGGCGATCAATTAGGCCTTTACAACCGATATCTTTTGTGCCACTTTATTTCAAAAGACATTTCTTGTAAATAAATATTGATTTTTTTAACAACAAATCCGATGGGCTAACCAGAAGGGTATGCAGCTAATGGAAATCTATTTTACAAAAGTGATACCAATCGCGCGAAACGTTGTATTAAGTCGTGGACCCACATTTTAAAGAAATGGGTCCAAGGACCCCACAAAATGGAAAACCCTAGATGCAATATTGATTCTTTAAGTGCAGAAAGTACCTCTTGTTCAAAAAACGTTGCATTCCCTCCGATGTTGAAATATGTACCAGGTTGTGTTGGCGTTTACTTTGTCAAAGCGTAGTGGTAGCGCTTCAACCGGATCCCAATCCTGTGGTGCTGTTTTTCATTGTGTGTGTGTGTGTGTGTGTGTGTATATATATATATATACGCATATATATATAATGGATAGGTGCATTGAAGAAAATATGATAATTTAGTTTTAAGTGTGGAGGAGACTGCCCGAAGGGTCACCTGAGCCTGACCACTGACATAGTGGTTAGTTGGTTGAATCCAACCAAAGAGCTAGCAGCAGAGAGCGAACCCGGAGTCCGACACCAGTACTACTCAGAGTTGGGCAGTAACGTCGTTACTTTTTTAGTAACGTCAGTGGTAACGACACTACTTTTCAAATTTGGTAACGTCGTTAAATTTTAGTCAAAATAGCGCGTTACTCGTTACTTTTTAAAATTCACTAAAATTATCCTAATATACTTAAAAGTATAAAGTAACCAATAGCAATTAGTTGTAGAGTATCTACAGTAGTTACAACAACAACAACTCTTTTTATTATTTCACACTAATCGATATGCTACTTATTATTTATTTTGGTAATTTATATTTCTTTTTCTTGTATTGAGTTAGTCCTATGTTGCTCTTACTTTGAATATTAAAAAGGACAAAATGAGGGTAGGTAGTGTCACAATGTATACTTTGTTTTTTGTCTTCAATTCAATGCTTATATAGTTCAATTTTGTAAACATATACAGTACCCTGTATAATAATAACATACGATGTACGGGGTGGGAGAAAAGTCTTCAATGATTTTATACATACTAATAACACAGGCCTGCGAATGAGAACTTTCTAAGAGTTGTTTTCTTACTAATAACTGATTTTATATAATTCAACTATGCAGATTTCGAATAAGGTGTCCATTTTTTACTATCACGTAAGGATTTTCTGCAAACTGGAAGGGAAAAAACAACAACAAATAAATATTATTTATTTCAATTTACATTAAGTACCTATTTCGCTTTGTTATACTAATTACAAATACAAACAACTTTAAAAAGAAAGAAGACTATTAACGTCAATTACATATTCATCTTTATTTGTCCCGAGTTTTCTCGTGAGATCTATGCCTTTTAGTCTCGAATGTACGCGCTTTTCCTTTTCTTTTATGTAATAATTCTGGAGTATCCCGTTTCAACATCCAGCAGTAATCAGCCATCATGCTGATGTCCCACCTTCCCTGATATAACTTCTTCATTTCTTTGATGCCTTGATGAAACCGTTCTCCTTGTTCTTCGCTGAGTGCTCCGAGATTCTCAGGGAAGTAATTTCAGTGTGAATGTAAGAAATGTAATTTTAAACTATTACAACCTAACTCTTTGAATTTATTTAGCATGTTGTTCACGATGTTTTGGTAATTTGAGTCTTGTTGTTCCCCAAAAATTTGCTGATAACATCCTTAAAAGCAATCCATGCTTCTTTTTCAAAATTGTTCATTCTTCTTTCAAAGTGTTCATCCAAAGTCAGTTTTCTAATCTGGGGACCAACGAAAATTCCTTCTTTCAATTTTGCTTCTGAAAGAGTTGGGAATTTACCACACAGCTTCTTAAAACAATCTTCGTCCAAGGCCTTAACAAATTGCTTCATCAAGCCCAACTTTATGTGAAGCGGAGGTAAAAGGACTTTCTTCGTGTCAACCAAACTTTCACGTTGAATGTTTTTAGAACCAGGTCTCAGGTTGACTCTGCGTGGCCATTCCTTTTTTATCCAGTGCTGAGTTCTTGCTCGGCTGTCCCATTCACACAAAAAACATGGAAATTTCGTATAACCTGGTTGTTGACCTAACGACATACAAATCACTTTTAAGTCTTCACAAAGTAGCCAACTGTGTTCTTTGTATTTAACCTTAGTAGTCCAGGCAATCTAGAGCAAAAATAGCTTCAACCTAGGCAAAATTGCTTCAGAAGCTTTCTAAACTGTTTCCAGCTCAGGAACCATTGCAGAATAACATATCCAAAATCCGACAAAATTGGACCCCGGGAACACCCCCAAAAATGAAATTCAAAATGGCGGACTGGCAGTTTCCTACGAAATACAATAAATTTTAATTTCGCTTTGTAGAGAGAGTTATGACGTTTTTCTTGATCAGTAAAATGTTTTAAAACACATTTTCGTTTCTAAATTAACCTATATGACACTAAAAATTGTATTAGGCGGCTAGTATTAAACTATGACGTCACGTAATGTAAATAAAATATACTGTATGGAGTGTATGTGAGAATGGACATTGCTACATCTTTATAAACTTATATTATATACAACTCTTTAATTCCTACTACCCACTATCAAATCTGCGTATTTGTGCTTGTCATTTTCTTTAAAACTGTTATTATGTACTCCTTTTAAATACTGCAACACAGTTTATTAATTTGTGTTTTCTGTTTCAGACTGACTCGGTGTGCGTCCGCCTTCAAGAATGCAGACCCCTGAAGAATTGTGCGTGATTTGTAAGGAGAAATTGGACAGCGGACAGGAAGTGGTTCACATCTCGCAAAAAGGAGCAGATGGTATAAATGCATCCAGCCGCAGCCGTGGAAGCGATGTTGTTGCAACAGCTGGAATAAGTGTTCACGTTGTATGTAGGAAAAGGTTTACGGATAAAAAGATCATTGAAATAAAGAAGCGACAGACCGCAGCCGAGGCAATACCAAGGAAAAGTGCTCGTTTTCATGAATACGCATTTTCCAGTGCTACTCACTGTTTGTTTTGTGATACCTTTGTGGACTTTTTTTCCAAACACAAACCAAACTCAGAGCATGTCAAAATAAGAACTACAGAGTTCTCCGAAACCATAAAAAGGTGCTGTGAAAGCCGCTGCGATGAATGGTCGTTTAATGTAAAAGGCCGTCTGGAGTATTATCTTCGTGATCTTCCTGCTGCAGATTGTGTCTACCATCACACCTGCAGCGTAAATTTTCGAAGTGGAAAAAACATTCCTCACGCATACTCCTCCGACGATCATGATTCGAAGAAAGGGAGACCAACTAATGAAGATCAACACCAAGCATTCCTTCAGACCTGTGCTTACCTGGAAGAGAATGATGATGAACAACTGTTGATTGGAGACCTAATTTCCAAAATGGAGGAATATCTTCAAGGAAGTCAGAGCTGTCTACGAACGCAGGCACATGAAGAGAAAGCTTTTAGAACGTTACGGAGACAAGATCATAATATCAGGTGAAAGAGGGAAGGCAGATGTAGTAACACTGTGGGGCCGCGCAGTTAATTTTCCGCATTTATAGAGAAGAAGAAGAAGCGACAGATTATGGGCCGGACTCGGCACAGACCTGGTGATAGAACAAGTACTAATGCGTTCCCTGAAAAGCAGAGGCGGACTGACACGCGGAAGTGGATTTACAGACATCCAAAGGACAACGTGGCTCTTTTCTATGCCTCTGTGTTCCACTTATAACTTAGCAATGCAGGAATACACCAGAGTTTTGTTGGAAAGTAGTGAACAGCACAAGGAAACGAGGGGAAGTAGACAAATCAGGGACAGTAATGACATGAAGAAAGTACTTGAACGTCTGGAATTCTTATCCCCATTCCATTCTACCTCGGGTCTCTGCAACATTGTAACAGGGCTAACTGCTGATCCTGGAGTTAACGTTCATCAATTGCATTCAATCGGTACGAACATTGTCGTAAAAATGATTGGGAAACAAGCCTTTACATATTCTGCCAAAAGATCTGACAAAGTGAAAACACTAGGATCTGCTTCTGCCGTTGTGATCACTGATGCTTCAGATATAGAAGTAGATCCTGCACTACTGTTTCAGAGAATGATGACTGTTGCCACTGGCGGAGACATGAATCTTGAAGATGTCATGTGTTACGAACTGTGTGCATATCCTCCTGCATTGTTCGAATCACGAAGTATCTTGAGGAAACCCGATAAGTCTCAGCTAGCTCATGCAATAATCAAATACACTGACACTTTACGCATGGAAGAAGTTCAAGAAATTCAGTGCACAGACCAGTACGTATTGGATGGTGGATCTCTACTACATCGTGTTTCCTGGCGTCAAGATGAAACATATGACAGCATCGCCAACTCATATGCCGATTTCACTCTGAAAACATATGGAAAAGCAATCATTGTTTTTGATGGCTACAGCAGCTCTCCTACGATCAAGGACATGACCCACAGAAGACGCAGCACCAAGACAAGCAGAAATGTGAATCTCAGTCCAAGCATGAAGTTTGTTGGCCAGAAGGAACACTTCTTGGCTAATGAAAACAACAAGCAAGCATTTATTTCCCTCGTAGGTGAGATGTTGAAGAAGCACGGGTGTACTGTTCACAACGCAGATGGGGATGCTGATGTGGACATCGTTCGTGCAGCAGTTTCCTCGTCAGAAAATGCAACTACAACAGTAATAGGGGAAGACACCGACTTGCTGATTCTCCTTCTGTACCATGCCAAGGACAGTGGTTTCAAGTTGTACTATCGCAGCGATATAAGACGGGGACCATCTCCTAATCCTGTGTATGATATTCTCAGCATTCAATCATTGTTAGGCAATGACATCTGCAAGTATCTCCTGTTTGTGCATGCTTTCACGGGCTGTGATAGCACATCCAGAATTTTTTCGATCGGTAAAGCCAAAGCATTCGACACACTGATGAAGGTGGCTGAACTCCGTTCAGTTTCAAATACATTCTGTTCTGATTGTTGCCAACACACTGACATTGAAGCCGCTGGAAGAAAGGCAATGCTTCTGTTGTATGGCTGCAAAACACTTGAATCCACTAACACACTACGTCATCGAATGTTAGTTGAAAAGGTAGCTACAGCTAAATCTTTTGTTACACCCGAACGTTTGCCACCTACCGATGCGTCCACAAAGTACCACAGCTTTCGCACATACTTTCAAATACTAATCTGGAAGTCTACAGAAGACAAGATCGATGCAGAACAGTGGGGTTGGTATGTAAAGAATAATTCCTACTACCCTACAGCCTGCGACAAGCCACCAGCTCCAAATTATCTACTCAACATGATCCGCTGCTCCTGCAAGACGAAATGTGCTACTTCAAGATGTGGATGCAAGCGTAATGGAATGCCCTGTTCAGCCGCTTGTGGCGAGTGCCAAATCAGTGGTTGCGATGACAACCCAAGTACCGGTAATCTATCCGATGATAGTGATGAAGAGGATTAATTTCTGTATGTTTGTGACCAGGTATCACTTCTGTAATGAACATAACTTGAAACTGGGAAAAAAATAATTGTTGTATTATTGATTATAAAAATCTGTAAAAAGCTATATAACATTATATTTGCGTAATAACTGGTTGTGTTGTATATTGTTGAATTATTTAAAACATTACAACTGAAAGAAAAAGCATCAAATGGATCTCTATAAATAAAAGCGTAAATTATATATATTTTTTTTTTCGTAGGAAACATCCAGTCCGCCATTTTGAATTTCATTTTTGGGGGTGTTCCCGGGGTCCAATTTTGTCGGATTTTGGATATGTTATTCGGCAATGGTTCCTGAGCTGGAAACAGTTTAGAAAGCTTCTGAAGCAATTTTGCCCAGGTCTAACTACAAATTGCCTGGACTATAGCTAGAAGAAGCTGAAGATTTTCGTACGTTTCCTTCAGGTGAACCGAATTGGATGAATTATTTTTCTCGATTTCTGTACCAGTAAAATGACGTCCCGGGAGAAAACAAGTTCTTTGCACGAAGTCTGGATCCCAAAATCTAAAGAATCCTTTGGGAGACGCACATCTCTTACCAAATCATTAAGTTCACTGTAAACAATTGGGGTTCACCAGATGTGTTTCAGTTTGAAAATAATAATCATCATCATCGTTTCCATCGTCATCAGACACCGAATCAAATGAAGTTATATCAAGAGTATTTGGTTTAGTAGGTACAGGTATACCAGGTCTATGAGCAAGAGATCTTATAGCAGACTGAAAGTTTGGATAAGATATTTCCTTTTTATTTTTAGTATTATAGCCTTGCACTTTAGATGAACAAAAATAGTAGTCATTGCTATGATTTCTAGGCTCACGCCAGACCATTGGAATCCTTTTTACCTTTACTCCACAGTCTAAGTTGTTCAACACAAATACTGCAAACTTTATGTGGAGCCCATGATTTGTCTTGATCCTCAAGTTTCATTCCGAAGTACGCGTAGTATGCTTTCTTGACGAAGTCTGTAATATCTCGCCTTTGTTTTTTCACAGCAAATTTTTCACAAATATAACAGAAAATTTTGGGGTTATTTACACACCCTCTGGTTGCCATACCGGCAAATAAACAAATTTCAAAAGAGAAATATTGTCACCGCCTACCTTTGAATAATAAAGAACTATAACCTCGCACACACTACACAGACTGACTCATCTCGTGGCTTGTCAATCACTTATATACTAGCGGTGCGTTTCTCGAATGTTCCAGAAGACGCTATGACGTCACTTCTGATCTGGAAACATTTATAGGCAGTACTTTTTAATTAAAATTTAATTGGGTCAATTTTAATGAAAATTACTTACATATGTAATATGACATTTTGTGAAAAATCTGTACGTGATGGCGAATGATGAATATTATTTTCGGAATCAGCATGCAAAAATTAAAATATATATGTGATAAAATATTTCGGACAACAAAACCATCGCAGCCCTGTGTAATTTGTTAATAAAAAAATTCCAATGATATCACTGCAGTATATGCGATACTTTTCAAAGCAACTACACAAGTCCAGGAATGGCCCTAGGCTAGTCAGGATGGAATACAGCAATGAAGAAAAAGTGTATCTTGTATCGTGGTCTATTTTTTATAATAATTGTGAAGAAAGTTTGCGTTTATTTCGAGACAAATATAATAAACCATCACCAAATGCAACCACTCTTCGATACTGGAAGCTCAAACTTTTGAAAACAGGGAGCCTGGTAAAAGATCGTCCAGGAAGCGGAAGGCCAGTAATGGAGACAGGAGACGACAACAACAACAGAAAGTGTTCTCGCCAGTTTTCAAGTCGATCCAACAACTTGAACGAGAAAAGTCGGAGAGGAATGGAGTACAGTATTTCCAAATTTTCAGCAGCAATTACCACGATTACAAACCCATTTACTCTCAGCTCATATGACGATGATTCTGATAGACGGCTGTAGTTTGCTGAAACTAAAGTTCAAAGTGATCCAGATTTCCTTCGAAAGATCAAATTTTCAGATGTATGTGTCTTCGGTTTAACGAGTAAAGGAAACAAACACAACAGACCATACATTCACGACTGGGCGAAAATAAAATCCCAAAATACGTTAAAACGGTTACAGTGACAGTTTGGGGGTGCATTGGTTATTCAGGATTCGTTTGATTTGACATATCGAGAGATACGAAGGATGGAAAATGCTATTGTCAGGTATTGAGAGAGAGTTTTGCCGCAGTTTACTAATGGCGTTGGCAGGAATTGGTTTCATCAACATGATGCAGCTCCGCCATATTACTCCGCAACTGCCCGTGAGATTCTGGATACCAACCTTGAAGGAAGATGGCTTGGGTGGAGAGGTCCCATCGGGTGTCCAGCCAGATCACCTGATTTAAAGCTTTGGGCTAATTTGCGTGACAAACTCTACATTCCTGGTTTCATCTATCTAAATGTGAATGCCTTTGACCGCAGAATAGACGAACAACTGAAAAGAATCCCACTCGATATGTTCAGAAGAAAAATGAAGAGTTGTACATGGATAATCCACAAATGTATCACAGCGGATGGAGAACTCTCTCAAGATCAAATTACAATTTAATAAAATATTTGCATGACAAATTCTTATAGACTTTTTGTTTGATTTGTCTCATCATTTGGACACTTATCTGTATAATGTTGTTAACCTAATAGTTGTGTATAAAATCCTTAAAGACTTTTCTCCCACCCTGTACATGTATCATACACAGAATACAGGTATGTATTTGAAAAATAACCAGTAACGAGTCGTTACATTTTTAAATAAGTAACGTTTTGGATAACGTCACTTCTTTTTTCTAGTAACGTGCCCAACACTGGTACTACTTACTGGTACAGAGCTACTGGCAGTTCAATGATGAGAAATTTAGTAACAATTATACAGACCAACAAAATACCCATTTTTAAACGAGTTAAAGATAAAAGCAAAAGTAAATAAAACCTTTAGTTTTTTATTTATTTGAACAGAGGCTCCGTGAATTTTCAAAGTTTATATAATACAGGGTGTCCCATAAGTTTGGAAGCATAGGGCAAAATGATAAAAACGGCAATAAAAACGCCGGAGACTTTTGGGGACTGTTTGTGAAATGAGCGAGGATGGTAGCGGCTGTGTCATCGTCGGTGGATGTCCTCGGGGGTCCACTGCGTGGCTTATCTCCTATGGATCCCGTTTCCCTGAAATTTGCTACAAGTTTGCCGACACAGCTGTGTGTTATCGGCGCGCGGTCCGGATGCAATCTGTTAAATTCCTCAGCGACCTCCCTCTGACTCCAATTTCTACGAGCAGAATTACCTGGATGCGTTCTTCCTTACTCAAAAACATCATGGGCACTTGCATAAATGAAAAAACATGAGTTACTTATTTTACCCTATGGTTCCAGACTTGTGGGACACCCTGTAGACTTGATGTTGGTACGGAGACTGCTGTTGAAACGTTGTGACAGTGTAATGGCGATTTGAATAATTGTATAAAATTTTATTGTTAGCGCATTTTATAAGCAATAGTACGATAAATTCTAGTTTTTATTTACTTAACTGGCGAGCCCATCTAGATGTTCAGTCGGCAAATGATTTAGAATTAGTAAAAAATGTCTAATGAAGCAGTCTAAACCTTCCTTTATTATTTTTAACTTGTAATAGTTTTGCTTCGATAAAGTAGGAGAAAGTCGGAAGTGAATTCATGCAAAGTTCAAAAGGAAGTAAACTATCAATTTGTAATTAGGTTGTGCTTCATTAGTGAATCTTGTTTTTAATGTTAAAAATACTGATTGTAGGTTTCGTCGTCGTGGAAGTTGGAGAAAGACCCACTGACTCTCTCGCATTTGTATCACACTTCCGATTACGAGCGTGAAACCGACCAAGACGTTGAAGTTGAAGCAGACGCGCTCATGAAAGCTCAGTTTTCAGAGAGTGAAGAAGAAATCAGTTCTGAGTTTGGATCATTGAAAGACCAAAGAGGAACATTGATCAGTGGAGATAATCTTGAGTCGCAAAACTTAAAATCTTCTCGATATTATTTACACAGTCATTTACCACAATCTGTTAAAAGAAATTGGAGTAAAAATGTATCGCCTTCACCGCTCTGGAATTTCGAAGGGAATGAAGGTCCAGTTGATGCCCATTTTGCCCGTTGTCATATCCCGATTGATTTTTTTTCAAAGTTTTTCGATGAAGAATTGCTAAGTTATATTTGTTCTCAGACTAATCTTCATGGACACCAGAACGTCGCTCCAGTTAATATAACGACGAATGAACTGCAATTGTTTCTTGGAATTACTATCTTTATGGGTTATCATTCTCTCCCGTCATGGAAACATTATTGGTCTGAAGCGATTGACTTGTCTGTCCCTTTGATAGCCAATGCTATGACGAAGCAAAGGTTTGGGTCATTGTTGGGCGAACTGCGCCTCGGTGAAGACAGTCATCTGGCAAGTATTAACGTAAATGAGATCAATAAACTGCAGCCCTTAATTGACAAATTAAATTTCAAGTTTAGAACTGTGAGTAATCCGTGTCAGCATTTAGCCATCGATGAATCAGTTGTGTCACAAAAGGAACACAACCAGATCAAACGACACTTCAAACTGTGGTGCATAGGAGACTGCAACGGATACGTTTACAAATGTGAAGTTTCTCCTCCTCTCGGAAGTACGAATGGAACGGACATTGCTGGAGGAAGACCCTTTCGTGGAGATAAAATCGTTTTGAATTTGGTGAAGGACATTTTAGAAAAGGGACACTGTCTCTACTTCGATCATCACCTTTCCTCGATAAATCTTATGGAACGCCTGAAATTGGAGAAAACCCTCGCTTGCGCCACTATTAGAATCGACGAGAGAGAAGCTCCAGAGTTAGTCGCCGATCATAAATTGAGTTCGGGAGATTTTGATTTCGGATGTACGAGTCGAGGAATCACCGTTTACAAATGGAAGGACCAGACGTCGATTCTCTTTATTTCTAACTACCATGGCATCGATCCCGCTTGCATTGAAAGATGGGGAGAAGGCGGAACTAAAGAAATCATTCCATGTCCCGATGTTGTAAGAGACTTCATCAGTCACGTGGGTGCGATTAGCAAACACGATAAATTAAGGCACTTGTACACGATTGATGGAAGAAACCTGAAATGGGGACACCGATTCTTCTTTACGATGGTTGATATGTCGATAGTCAATGCTTTTGTGGTTTATTGTCGCAAGTTCGGAAACTGTTCATTCCTCGATTTCAGGCGTGAATTGAGTTTGGGTTTAATCGCAGTAGGTAAAGGCGTTAAAATGGATGGCTCTCTGAAGCAGATAGGGCGAAGTTATTCAGTGTGTAAATCTGAGCGTTTGGCAAATAGAGGAAGGCACTGGCCAGAATTTGTCAGCAGAAAAGGTTGCTGTGAAGTTTGCTGTAAAGTTGGGATGAAGTCAGTAGTTGATTCTATTTGCAGAAACTGTAAAGTTTACCTGTGCCTTAACTCATCCAAAAATTGCTTTGGTTTCTACCACGAAATTTCCAAATACCACGAAATTTCCAAATTTCATTTCTAAATCTTGGCACAATTTTTTTTCTTTTAAATATTCATGAATCTGATTACGGCTCCGAGAAGAAAGAAAAAAAACAAAAGTCAAATGGATTAGGAAGGACTTTACCCGATACCTTTTGCGGGTTACTCTTTGAAATCAGTCGTTTGTTAGTGTTGCGTAAATCTTCGAGGAAAGATGGAACAATTTACGCTTCATTTGGGCTATGTCGTGGCCATGTCGCAACACCGGATTCCACGGAGAGGTGGTGGGGTTCTCTTCACCCCTCCCTGTTACAGAGGAGAGATATACTCATCGTGATTGAAAGTAACATTTTTGAAATGTACAGGGTGTCCTATAAGTTCGGTCTCGTTCCGCCTTTTCCTCAGGAGTGTAACTCCCTTCCATATTAGCCATTGCCTGTTATTCTACCCGCAACAAAAAAAAAAGTCCCAAAATAAGACATTAATTTGAACATTTCTTTTAGTTCTAATGCAGCATTTCTTAACCTGGGGGAAGTTTTGTTTGGTGATCATATAATTAGTGTGCATTATAAGTCTGCTAATGTTATTAAATTTTGTCTTCGAGGCTACTTTTTTCCGTATTCTAATGGAGGGGGAAATCGGGTAGGGTGAATGGTCGAAAGGGGAAATGACACTAAAAAGGTTAAGAACCGCCGTTCTAATGTATTGCTTTTGTAAATTTAATTTAAAACAAGTTTTCCTGAGGCTCGATTTACGAAACACCCTGTATAATTATCGCTATTCACTTCGTAACCTGAAACTTGAACATCACCTAAATAACCACTTCATCAGAATTAAAATTTGAGGATTTGAAACAAATTTTATGCAAAAATTTGCACTTTAAAAATTATTATTGAGTTCATTGAATCTTTTTATTGGTAAAAATAAATATTACTATTTTCAACATATCAATAGTCCAATTAGCAATTCTATTTATTTTTCCTCTTTAATTTAGCACTTAACCTTTAGGCTTTACTGGGAATGTGAAACAACGTGAATTATGTTATGACGCTGGCAACGGGCTTCCATAAATAAATACGCCCAACGTGACACGTCAGATAATGTAATTCCGACTTTAATTACATTAGTTCGACTCACTGACATACAGTAGATAGAGTAAAGCCGCAGTAAGAGATGAATTTGCTAAAAGCACGAGCTTTCGAACTATACCCAACTCTTCATCGGGCGCGAGTGATGAAAACGTAAGTATAGGCCGAAAATTTGCTTTCAATATTACTTATTGTGGCTTTATTCCCCAAATTCAATTTCATAATTGAGAGTATTCACATAACATAATTGGGGTAAGTATTGACAATATAAATATAAATGTGATTTGGAAAATGTTAAATAATTATCTTCAGTAGTAAGAAGAGAAAATTGAATTGGCGATTAAAAATGTAGCTACTGAAAATTGGTTTGTTAAAAATTGAAGCTATTTAATTTTAAACGAAGTATTCGTGATTCTCACTTTTATTTATTTCATTCATTACTGAACGCATTTACTGTACAGAAAAATTCGCCAGGTGTGTGTGTGTATATATATATATATATATATATATATATATATATATATATATATGTATATATGTGTGTGTGTGTGTGTGTGTGTGTGTGTGTGTGACCACAAAAATTGTCCCTGTTTTTAATCGCTTATTACTCAGTCATTATTGCAGCTTCACAAATGAAATAAAAAGCTTTCGAAAAAGAATATTTAAAAGTTTTATTTAATTTTTTCGGTATCTTGGATACGAAATCAGTACTTATAAAAAAAAATGACAGTTTTATCCACCACAATCATGGGTTATTTGTCGGACATGCAACGTGTTTTCATCGCAGAAGAGATGATCAAACATGGCTCGGTAGTTGCCACCCAACGATCTTTCAGACGACAACACGGTCAGCAAAGGACCATAGATCCTAAAACGATTCGCAGGATTTTCGCAAAATGGAAACATCACGGCTCAATCAAGAACATGCATAAAGGCAACTCTGGGCGCAGCAAAGGTGTGCGAACCGCTGAAAACATTGATTCAGTCGCAAATCAGCTTGAAACGGACAACAAGAAATCTGTGAGACGACTATCAGCTGTGACAGGAATCAAACGAGAGCATTCGGAAAATAATCACGTTGGATTTGAGAATGAAGTCATTCAAAATTATGTGTTTGCAACAGCTTAGCGAACAAGACTACCAGCGTCGTTTGATGTTTTGTGAACGCATTGAAACAATAATTGAACAAAACCAGATAAGATTAAGTGACATAATATTCAGTGATGAATGCCACATCTATCTCAATGGGTTCATCAACAGAGAATTACCGGTGTTGGTCACAAAACAAGCCAAATATACACTTGGAGAAACCTCTGCATTCACCAAAAGTTAGTCTGGTGTGGTTTGAGTAGCAGCAAGGTTTATGGTCCTTACTTTTTTGAGGACCCAGAGACAAGGAGACCGCTTTCAGTAACTTCAGAAAGATATGTAGAAATGCTGAACACTGTTTTTGAACAAGAAAACTGCAGTAACAAGTGGTTTCAGCAAGACGGAGCAACAGCCCACACAACTAGGCAATCACTGGAATGTTTAACAAGATTTTTTGAACAAAGATTCATTTCTCATCGCTCGCAGTTTCCCTGGCCCGCAAGATCTCCCGATCTATCACCTATGGACTTTTTTCTCTGGGGATTTGTCAAGGACAAAGTATTCAGGCAAGAGCCATCCTCTATCGAAGAATTAAAGCAAGCGGTGCTAGTGTGTGTACAGTCCATTGAATGCAGCGTTTTGGAAAATGTAATAAATAACTTCCTTTCCCGTTGTGTGAAATGTAAGAATGTCCAGGGACGTCACTTTGAACACATGTAGAATAAATTAAAACTTTAAAATGTTCTCTTTCGAATGCTTTTTATTTCATTTGTGAAGCTGCAATAATGACAGTAATAAGCGATTAAAAACAGGGACAATTTTTGTGGTCACACGGTATATATATATATATATATATATATATATATATATATATATATATATATACTAGCTGAGGTACCCGGCGTTGCCCGGGATAAATTTCACATTAAGTCCCCAGGGGGTGGAGGTAATGTTGGGCATTCAATTAACCTAACCGGGCATATACTGTGTCCAAATAATTAGTCATGAAAATCCTAAGATTCAGAAATCTTGACACATGCCCGGTTAGGTCATAAGATATCCCCCAAAACTCACTCACCCCCCTTTATGCAACTTGGGGGCTAACCCCCACTTACCCCCACCCTTCCCCCATTACTACCTGGGATAAATTTCACAAACGGACAGACAGACAGGCTAAACTACAGAAAAGAACGCAGCCGTGAAAATTTTGAGCTTCACATTGTGTCAAGATTTCTGAATCTTCAGATATCCCCCAAAACCCCCCCTGACCAAATAACACTGTGTAACACTGATTCTGTTTATATATAATTTTTTGTTTTTATATGCACTTGTGGGCGCTGAGTCCAAATCTGGCTTTGGTTTGTGTGTATCATCACTGGTTTCGGAGATAATCCATTTTTCATGTTTTACCAGTATAATAATGTTATGGGCGCAGAATAATCAGGAATTGTTGAGAACAATCCGGATGTTCGTTGACAGTTTCTTGCTCTAGAAATTGCCCGAAACTTCCACTGTGCTATATAAAGAAGAGCGCAGAGTCTGAGAAGTCAGTAAGTGTGAGCACACAAAGAAAGCAGGTTGTTTGTCTGGTGGTTACCAGCACTGAGGTACTGTGTTTCTGTGCTTCTCTGTGCTGACGATTTGAGTGTTATCGATCCTTTTTTATTGCGAACATTATTTCAGCGTTGTGAATACATCTTTTTTCTGGAATCTGTAATCTGTTGCAGATTTAATAACTCTTCTCTCTATATCTGCAGGTTATGATTAATGTAGTACAGTTTGGTAAAGAGAGTGGCAACTAGAACTTGTAAACACTCGCTGGATATATTCTGCTACGTTTGTGGGTATTACATAGGCCCCAAGCAAGTATTGCACAAGATTGTGAAAGGCACCAAGTTCTGGATCGCGTATCGGCTCTATTTTGGTATGCCTATGGGTAACCAAGATAAGCCCTGGGCACCCCCATGTGATCTGTGGAAGCTGCCGCTCCACACTTGAAGGGTGGCTGCGGGGAGTACGCAAGGCAATGCCCTTTACGGTACCCAGAATATGGAGAGAACCAAAGAGCCACCACGACGATTGCTACTACTGCATGGTAGATGTTTCTAAGTACAGGAAAGTTAAAGGAAGGCAGACTCTTCAGTTCTAAAAGATCACTATAAGCCTCAAGTGGTAGTGATTTTTGAGAGATTTCAGTTCTATTCTCGAAATCAGACTGTAGGTGAATCAATTGCTGACTTTGTAGCTAGCCCTAACCTAACAGAAATGCTATGGGATGGATTTGTCATGGGTTTGAGAGAGGAGGCCACTCAGCGAGAACTATTGACAATTAAAAACCTAACTTTTGATGCTGCAGTAGTACTAGCCACAACTAGGGAAGCTGCTGCTAAGGATGCAGAGGCATTTGGTGATGTGAATTTGATCAGGCCTAAATCTAATATTAACCTAAATAGTAGGTCTACAGGAACTAAGGCTAAGGATAATCGAAAGGTAGCCAAAGAAACTTTCTAAAAGCAGATAGTTCAAAAAATTGGCCTAAGCAAAGTGCTAAACCTAAAAAACCTTGTACTGGCTGTGGCAAGCAGCGTTGGAAGGTAGACTGCCCTTTCAAGGAGGCATTATGTTATAAATGTAACAAGGTTGGACATATAGCAAAGGTTTGTTTTTCTAAAATGCATGAACCTCTTTTATCAGCCAACAGTCTAAAGCAGTCACAGCTAGGCTCTGAATATATTTTCAGTTAGGATGGCACTACAAATGCTGGTCCTTATATTATATCAGGTCATCCCATAAGTAATGTTTTTTAGATCGGAATTTGAAGGACAAAAAACTCGACTGAAACTTTTTAATCTAGTATATATTTTCCATCAGAATCAATGACACTGCCAACGTCCTACAAGCTTTTCAATGCCATGTTATAAAATTCAGGCGGTTTTGAGGCAAAAAACGTACAAAGACTGGTGTGCAGGTCATCTAAAGAAGTATACTGTTTCTCGTCAAGACAGTTTTGCAGACTCATGAAGAGATGATAATCTGAAGGCGCAAGGTCTGGAGGATGTGGAAGTTTTTCCCACCCAAGCTCCTCAATTTTTGCAGAAGTGATCCGAGCGGTATGAGGACGTGCGTTGTGGTGGTGGAACACGATTCCTTTCCGATTAACCAAAGAAGGTCTCTTTTCTTTTAGTGCAGTGTTCAATCGATCCAGTTGTTGACAGTAGACTTGAGCGGTGATTGTTTGGTTGTGTGGTAAGGTTTCAAAGTGTATTACACCACCTTTATCCTACCAAACACTAAGCAACACCTTCCGAGGGTGAAGATTTGGTTTTGGTTGTGGTGTCGCTGGTTCTCCGGCACAAACCCATTGTCGACGGCGCTTAACATTCTGGTACAGTATCCACTTTTCATCACCAGTCACTAAACGGTGCAAAAACGGATCTTGGAGTTCACGGGAATGAAGAGCTGTGCTAATGTTTACCCGCACCCTCAGATTGTCGACCGACAATTCATGTGGCACCCATTTTCCTAACTTAGGCACTTTCCCGAGTTGTTGCAAATGTCGATGGATGGTGGACGGGGATGAATTGAGTTTCTGGGCCAATTCTTCGACAGTTGTTGAACAGTGTTCTTCAAGTGCGGCTAACAGCAGGTCATCATCAAACTCAGCAGGGCGTCCAGAGCGTGCTGCATCTGTCAAACAGCAGTCACCATTCCTAAACTTTTGAAACCATTTTTGACATTTCCTCACATGCAGAATATCGTTGCCATAAACTTCCTGAATGTTTCGCGTTGCTTCAGTAGCCCTATTCCCTTTTTTGAACTCGTAAAGCATTGTATGCCTGATATGCTCTTCTGATACCGCCATGTTTATGAGGGGTTCACATAAAGCAAAACACACGTCTTCACTGGTCAAGGTCTGTAAAGTATGTAGCGAAACACGATAGATCTCTTAGATATAACCTTCGGAAAATTTATGCTTAAACCGAGTAGGACTAGTTTAAACTTAATCTATCGTAAAAAACGACATTACTTATGGGATGACATGATAGATGCTACTATAAATAAAGTCAAACTTCCAATGGAACTGGATACAGGTGCAGCTAGAACTATAATTTCTAAGGATTATTTTGTAGAAAAATTCCAAAACTCCATACCACTATATCATTCTAAGGCTACTCTGAGAAAATATGGGAATGTTAAGATGCCACTAGTAGGAGAGGCTAAAGTTCAAGTTACAATAAATGATGCAAAGTATCACAAACAGTTAACACTTTTAGTGATTGATGAACCAGGTCCTACTCTTCTAGGTAGAGATTGGATTCATGCTCTAAACTTGCCTATTCATAACATTATAGTTGATCATCAATCAATAAATTGTTCTGCAATACCTAATAATATATCAATTCTTTTAAAGGAATTTCCAAAATTATTTGGGCCTACTCTTGGCATGCTCAAAGATCATAGTGTCTATTGAATTGGATAATGAAGTCAGCCCTAATTTTGCAAAGCTAGGCCATTGCCTTATGTTCTAAGAGAAAAGGTAGAATTGGAGCTAGACAGGCTCACTAAGAAAAAGGTTATTGAACCTATATCGCACTCATTATGGGCAGCACCTATTGTCCCTGTGTTAAAACCTAATAAGAGTGTTCGTATTTATGGGGACTACAAAATAACTGCTAATAAGGCTATTCTAATAGATAAATATCCTATTCCTAATCCTGCTGATATTTTTAGTAAGTTAGCTGGTAATAAATACTTCTCTAAGCTGGATATGTCACAAGCCTATGCACAGCTGGAGCTTGATGAAAAATCTAAGGATATCACAACTAAATACTCACAAGGGTCTATTTCGTTATAATAGATTGTTATGGTATTTCATCAGCTCCTGGCATTTTCTAAAGAACTATTAGTCGCATATTAGATGGAATTTCAGATGTGGTGTTACCTGGATGACATTCTTATAGCTGGAAAAACAGAAGCAGAACATACGTCTAATCTAAGGACAGTTTTGCAGAAGTTAGCAGCTGCTGGTTTAACTCTAAATAAGGAAAAAAGTATCTGGATAACTAATGAAATTCAGTATTTGGGATTTAAGATTGATTCATTAGGTCTGCATCCTACTAAGGTTGATGATGTTTGTGAGGCTCCTGCACTCAGCCTTCAAGCATATCTAGGCTTGCTTAATTTCTACAGGAAATTTCTACCAAATGCTGCTACTACATTGGAACCACTAAATAAATTACTCAGGAAAGACACTAAACGGAGTTGGGGTAAAGAGGAACAGTCTAGTTTTCAACAGTCAAAGGAGCTCTTACTCAATTCTCATGTTTTAGTGCATTTTGATCCTGAACTACCTATAGTTGTAAATGCTGATAGCAGCTCATTATGGCATTGGAGCAGTACTTGCTCATAATATTAACGGGGAAGAAAGAGATTTCTTTTGTTTCCCGCACTCTAAACACAGCAGAGAAGAATTATTCACAGGTAGAACGTGAAGTATTAGCCCTAATCTTCGCAGTAAAAAAGTTTCATATTTACTTGTGGGATCAGCAGTTTACCCTAGTGAATGATCATAAACCGTTGTTAGGGTTGTTTGCTCCTAATAAACAAATTCCTATCTTGGCTGCAGGACGAATACAACGTTGGGCTCTCATGCTACAAGCCTATTCTTTCAATCTAGTGCACCGGTCAGGTAAGCATTTGGGTAATGCTGATGCTTTAAGCCGGTTACCTTTAGATGCTTCCATTGAATGTGTCCCAATTCCAGCTGAATGGGTTCACTTAGTTGAATTTCTAGGGACAACAGTTACAGCTATGATTATTGCTCAGTGGACTAAATCTGATCCTATTTTGTCTCATGTTTATCAGATAGTCTCTAGTGGTTGACCTATGAAGGTGGACAGTTCTTACCAACCTTTCTACCAGAGACGCACAGAGATGTCTATTCAGGATGGATGTGTCCTTTGGGGTTCTCGGGTTCTTATCCCAGACCTGGGCAAGTCTCTTTTGCTTAAAGAACTTCATTTCGATCATATGGGTGCTACTCGTATGAAGCCCGAAGTTATTTTTGGTGTCCCGGACTGAATAGTGACATCCTTTCGCTTGTGAATTCATGCTCTCGGTGTTTGGGGTTACGTGATACTCCTAAAAAGGGTTTTCTACGTTCCTGGGAGTGGCTTTCCCATCCATGGCACAGAATTCATATTGATTATGCGGGTCCCATCAATCACCACTATCTTCTAGTCATTGTCGATGCTCATTATAAATGGGTAGAGGTTCTTCCTACTACATCTTTGTCTTCATCCTCTACTATTCGTCTGTTGTGTTCTATTTTTGCCAGGTTTGGCCTTCCAGTTGTTTTGGTTTCTGATAATGGCCCAAGTTTTACTAGTTCTGATTTTTCTACGTTTTTGTCTTCCAATGGTATTCGTCATGTTCGTACTGCTCCCTACCACCCATCTTCAAATGGCTCGGCTGAGAACATGGTCCGTTCTGTTAAGTCTGCTTTGCTTCATGCAAAGGGGGAGGGAATTCAGGTTGCTTTGGATCGCTTTCTCATGAAATACAGGTTGACACCTCATTCTACTACGGGTGTTGCACCGTCCGAGTTGATTTTTGGCCGTCGTATTCGCTGTATTTTTGATCTTGTGCGTCCTCATGATTCTATTTGTTAAAGAGTTAACAGTCGGCAAGAGCGGCAAAAACGTGCCTTTGAATCTAAGACTCCTAGGACGCTAGAGCTGTTACCTCAAAATAAGGTCATGATTCGCAATTACTCTCAGGGTCCCAAGTGGGTACCAGCTATAGTTAGAAGGCAGACTGGTCCTGTTTCCTACAGATGTGTAACTGAAGATGGTCGAATTCAGAATCGACATCAGGATCAGGTTCTACCTCATTCTATGCCTTCCGCTACCCCCTACTATAGAGTGTACACCTATTCCTACTACTCCAGAGAGTACCACTACTATTCCAACCGAAATGGAAACACAATCCTCTCTGTCACCTGTGGTTGAGCAAGAGGAATCTACTGCACTTGGAGTTCGTCGTTCTACCAGGGCTAAAAAAGCCCCGGAACGTCTGAACTTGTAGGGGAGGAGTGTGGTGGACTGGTGTGACTAAACGTCTGTAGATCGACACACCAAAAAAACACCTTCATAATAAAAACTAATATTGATCTGGCAGCACTGGTTTTGACGGATTAGGGCGGATATGCAGCGATGATTATTTGGGATGATCATTAGCATTGCGATTATGGATGTAGTGTTGATTGTCGTTGTACTATTGCGAACTACTAACCTATCTAGATATACTGATATAGCTATTGACTAACTAATAGACTGACAACTGCTAGACTAACGACTATTACTGGCTATCTAGAATATTGTCTGGAACTGTTCTATACTTGGGGTGAGTCTATAATTATTTCGTTGTGTAACTTAATTCTGGTTATTGTACTGTATCTGTATGTAGTGTGTGAACCATAGCTTTATCTACCGGTCACTACAGTAGTTATAAAGAAATAGAAATGTTTTGAAACAATCAAAACTCTACCAAGGTGTGAACGACCTTGCAAGATTTCAAAACCTACAGCTAGACGGATTGAAAGAATGGCTGTTGCGAATCCACGAGTGACTGCAGGTGGCATTTGCCAAACATTAAGACAGACAAAGAGCGATGTCCATCCCTCCACTGTACGTCGTATATTGAGAAAGAATGGTTTGTACGGAAGAGTTGCACGAAGAAAACCTCTGCTACGAAAAGCGTACAAAGAAGCTCACTTAAAGTACTCCAAAAATCATCGAAATGATGGATTTGCATTCTGGAAGAAAGTTCTCTGGACAGGAAACCAGAATTGAATTATTTAGAAACAACGAGCAACGGTATGTTTGTTCAAAATCAAATGCTGCATTCGAACTAAAAATGCACCGTTCGTATCGTTAAACATGGTTGTGGTAGTTTGCTTCGTTGGGGGATACTGTAGTGCAGTGGTGCACAAACTTTTTTGATGTGAGGGCCAAGCGAAGAAAATAACTAAATGTATTAGCCTACTTACTTTCCATCTTAGTCATAAATTGGGTCACTTTTATATTCTAACTTTTTCATTGAATTGAAAAGACCCGTGGGGGACACATTTGGCCCGCGGGCCAGGGTTTGTGCATCACTGCTTTAGTGCTTCCTGGTCCAGGAATGATGATCATCATCATTGGAATCTAGAATTGGAAATTTTAAAAGAAAATGTATTGCCTTCAGTTCGGAAGTTGCGAAAGGGTTGTAATTGGGTGCTGCTACGAGCTAATGATCCAAAACGTAAAAGTAAGAGCACCATGAAATGGCATGAACATATTGGGATTGCAAAATTGGGATTTCATTAATGATGTAAAATATAGTAAACGTTTTAACGTATTTGAAAAACAAAAGTAAGTTAGGTTATAAATGCTAAACAGGGCTAAAGTAAATCGCAGAAAAGGCTACGTGGCTGTGCCCATGAAACCACATGAATAGGTTTCAACGCGTTCTTACATGTAAATGTGACGTATTGTGTTTAGCCAACGAGGTATTGAGATATCAGTCACGTAATGTCCCATTCACCGTTTCGTCCAATCTTGTATTTATAACAATTTTAGTGCTTAAATAGTACTGTACTTGATATAAATAATTAAATCATTTAACATCGTAAAATAGGTAACACAAGTTAATTAAATAATATGAAACGGATAGGAATTTATAAAATTCATACTATAAGGTACTTTAAAATCGTTTCTAAGCTCTAGGATCAAATGGTAAAAGAATAACATATTATTTCCCCAATGCGAGATGAAAATCCAAATTGTAGAAGGGCAAAAGGGGGTGCAGCGCAGATCGAAATCCACTCAGTTGGTGGAAAACAGCTTACCACAGAGTGGTCGTATACAGTCCATCAGAAAATCGCATTTTTCCCTCTCGTGCCATTTTTATTTTAATATTTCCACTCGTGCCCGTTGTAGTAAAAATTACTCTGGGGTATCATCTCTTTTTCTACTTATTTACACTGATTTCTGCACTTTATAAACGGATAGCGCGGCCGATTGCCAGTTGATATGGAGCTTGCGGCCGACATCTTCCTTTAACCCTGGGTTAAAAAAAACGAGAAAAAAAAAGGATTCAAGAATAATTTTGTAGTAATTTTGAGTCATTTTAAACCTCAAACAAAGGTAGGAACGGTAAAGCATCCATGGATGTTGACCGTCGTTTGTGGAAAAACCTAAAACATCAATTGATGTTGATCGGCGTTCTCTAAGAGAACATCAATAGATGTCGACCAGCGTTTAAGGGTTAACAAAGTGAGGGAGTAGGAAAATGACGACAATTTATCACTATTTTCTGATATTTATTTCAATTGAAACAATGAACACGATGGGAAAAGCGAGCGCGGATTTACAATTTAATGCTTTGATCGTGGAGAGAGTTTCTAGTTAACTTTAACTCACAATTACATTTTAATCGAACAAAACGGTTTCTAATACCCAACTGAGTCCGAGACTGCCTTTTGGGTATGTTATGTCTCCGACCTCAGCGTATTTCGAGTGTTGCCAAATAGCATTTTATATTTCAAACAATTTCATTTTACATATCTTAATTTCATACAATTAGTTTATTAAATTTCTTATTAAAAAAAGTACGTCACCGTGAGAAATGGGGGCCCAGTTGTAAGATGAACTTAGACCAGCAAAGTTAAGTTTAGGAAGAAGGGAAGGGACGTCACCCCGGGAAAGAGAATTCAACAAACAAAAGAATCCCAAGCTTCTCGAGTGACCCAGCCAAAGCCCACATCTCAATTTAATCGAGAATTTATGGTTTGACTTGAAAAAAAAAGCTGTCCGCAAGAGAAACTTTTCGAATCTGAATGAATTGCAACAATTTTTTGAGAAGAATGAGCTAAAATTTCTACTGAGAGATGTCGAAACCTTGTAAGAAATATCAAAACTAATCCTTGAAGTCATGCGAGCAAAATGTGGACACACAAAGTATTAAATAATTTTGCGAGCAAATGTATGAAAACATTTGCACTAACTTTTTATTTTCCTTTCAAATTCTTTGATGCTTTTCATTATATTTTAGAGTTAAACTAATTTTTGTTAAATCTTCCCAAATGAATGGTAAACTTTTATTAACTATCCGATGAATGGTAAAAAAAATAAGGGCTAACATAACTGAATATTTCCCTGTACGAATACTTATGAGCGCCACTGTATATATGAAAATCCTCTGAGAACAGGGCAAAAATGGGGAAAAGGTCATAAACCAAACCAATGTGACGGGGGAGAAACAAAAATGACTCCAAGGCCTTTCGTGTATTCAGAAGTACACCTCGTTAGGGAATGAAGGGAAAGGGCGAGATGACGAAAATATATACATATGTAGATCGGGACAGAAAAATAGAGAGATTAGCACATGATTAACAAGGCCTACAAATATATAAAATTTCCTGAATTTCATTTGAATGGTATGGTGCTGTCAGAAGTGACCCAGACTAAGTATCTTCGCCACATACTAACTGATAATCCTCAGATGACTGTGATATTCTAAGGCAATATAGACAATTATATATTCTCAAGGAAATACGTAGACAATTATATTCGCAGGGAAATACTTTGGTTAGAAAATTTCATATTAAGTCATATTAAGATGTTCAAGTTGATTTTGTTCAAAACTTTTTGTACTCCAATGTATACAGCTCATTGGTGGTGGAACTACAGGATGTATAATTTCAGAAAATTATGTTGCATATAATAATATTTTTAGAGTTTATTAAGAACTCCCAAGATTTATAAATGGTGCTCCTTCTAGTGTCAGTACTCTGTTTGTAGTCAATAAGGTGCCTAACTGTGCCAGTGTCATTCGCAATTTTGTATTTACATTTATCACGAGGCTTGGTGAATCAGTCAATAAGATAATAGAAGCCATGGTTAGTGGACTGGTCTCCGATATGTTTTATAAATTTGAAATCTGGAAGCATTGGCGTAGGCAATTGTATGTTTATTATGCACAGTGATTCACTGGCCTACTTAGTCAGTGCTCCAGAGAACTATATTTTAATCTTCTATGGACCTCTTGTATAATGTTTGTACCTGTTGAATCTGAAATAAAGCGTTTGTTTGTAACAAGAGTTGTTTAAAGGGAAAAGGTATTTTAACAGGATATTGTCAATTTTATACATTCCCGCACTGTAAGATTGTACTTGTATGTTACGTTAAATGGCTATGGATTGTGAATGATCCGCAACAAAGATGTTTTGTTTGTTGTATAATTAATAATTTAAAATTAGTTTCCACAAAATCATATCCGAATTCAGCTTCCCATAATTCATCAGCATTTTCATGAAACTTTTATTTTAATAATTTCTCTGATTTCTTCATTAAGCTACAATTATTTTTTACATATACAAATGATCTTTTCCAGTTAATGATGTCTCGTGTAATAACAATATACATAAAATTGCCAGATAATTAATCAAACAGTATGCCAGTATGGTAGGTTAACCCTTTAACGCCAGAATTGTTTGTAGGGTTAATTTATGAATGCGTGTATTTGAAAGGTTACCAATATGTAACGTCGTCCTTTTTGGGTTAAGTGGCTATGTTGGCCCTATTTTTGTATTAAGTTTAATGTACAGGGTGTACATAAAGTCAGGATCTATTTTTGTGAAGCACTTGGAAATTATATGGAATTCAATCATAAAATGATAAAGTGGTAACATTTATTAAGTAATTAAGAGTAGGATTCGACGTGACGCCCATCAGTATCCCTGCACAGCTCAAATCGTTCCGCAGCATTTCTAAACACATTCTGGAGCATTTGCGGGGTTATGTTATCTGCAGCA
The DNA here is from genome assembly GCA_023014485.1 of Bathynomus jamesi. Classification (NCBI taxonomy): domain Eukaryota; kingdom Metazoa; phylum Arthropoda; class Malacostraca; order Isopoda; family Cirolanidae; genus Bathynomus; species Bathynomus jamesi. The sequence goes on from JAJOZX010000114.1 coordinate 101,982, forward strand.
GTTCGTATACGTGTACGTAAGTTTTCAAGACTCGTAATCTTCGTCTGATAGACGTGCGATTTGATAAAGCCCCATGCAAAGAAATCTAAAGGGGTTAAATCTGGTGATCTCGCTGGCCAAGGTCTTTTGTTGCTTCCGCGTCCGATCCAGCGATTTGGAAAACGTCCATTTAGATAATCCTGAACAATTTTGGCATAGTGACAAGGAGCACCATCATGTTGATAGACGACGGTACTAACAATCCTATCCCCAATCAGCTGAGGTTCAAGGAATTGCTGCAACATGTCCAGATAAATAAGCCCCGTAACTGTAGCTTCAGCAAAGAAAAAAGGACCATAAACCTTAGATTTTGTTAAACCCATCCAGACATTAACTTTAGGTGAGTCTCTCTCCCAATTTTGGACGAAATCATTCGGTCTTTCATCTGCCCAAATTCGACAGTTATGGCGATTTACTTTTCCACACGTATGGAAAGTGGCTTCATCACTAAAGAGAATGTTGTCCATTAAATTATCACTCCAGATTTGTTCTACGAGATCAGCACACACAGCACTTCGAGGGAAATCTTCCTCATGTAAATCATGTAAAACCTGCAAATGATAGATTTTCTTCTGCAAATTAACTTTCAGAATTTTGTGCACAGATGACGTCGGGAGGCCGAGTCTGTGTGATGCAGCACGAACGGACGTACGTGGCTCCTCAGTGATAATTCCGCGTACTGCATTCACGGTAAGATCTGACATACACGGTCGTCCTGATCTTGCTTCATCATTTACAGATCCCGTTCGTTTAAATTTGTTCACCAATTTTCGTATTGTCTTGTCTATTGGCCCCGGCTTATGAAATCTCCTAAACTTCTCTCTGATGTCATTGTATTTCTTTCCCTCGATTCGCCAAATTACTATTTCCACACGCTCTTCTGTATTCATTCTAAGCCTAAGGGCTTCTGAAAAGAAAAATAGAAAAAAATAATTATTTCACAAAAACAGATCCTGACTTTATGTACACCAGGGTTGTGGAGTCGGAGTCGTGGAGTCGCACGTTTCAGGGCGGAGTCGGAGTCGGTAAAAAACTTCCGACTCCGACTCCAATTTCTGTGTCCTGTGTCACCCTTAATTTCTAAATCCTAAATACTAACATTTAGGTTATTTAGTTTTTTGGTCAATAAACCTTATTCATTGATAGCCCCTAGATTAAGTTTTTTTAATATTTTTTTTTACATTTTCAGAATATACAATTAATATTTATTTAAATATAAAATATAAAATATAAAATTTCACACTTAGTGTGGTGGTGATGAAATGTCTTATTATTATGATAATTATAGAGTGAAACACGAGGAGTCGGAGTCGTATATTTAAAATGTGAGGAGTCGGAGTCGGATTTTTAGATTTTTTACAATGTGTGGAGTCTGAGTCGAATTTTTACAATGTGTGGAGTCGGAGTCGGAAAATTTTGGACCGATTCCACAACCCTGATGTACACCCTGTATAATAGGTAAGATTGTACTTGTATGTTAGGTTAAGTGGCTATGGATTATGAATGATCCGCAATAAAGATATTTTGTTATTGAAATTATTTTTAAAATGGATAAATGCACATTCTAGAATATTCCTTTCAATTATATGTTTTTAACAAGCGCTTTAGAACTATATATATATATATATATATATATATATGTGTGTGTGTGTGTGAGTGGTAGCTATAACTAACACACATTTTAGGTAAAAGTTGCTTAAAATTAATCGAAACCTACGTGAAAATTATTGACTGCCTGCTTAGGTCAACTGTACGCCCTCAACAATTTGTTAGGTTAAGTCGTGATATTTTCGTTTAAACTAACAAAAATATCACGACTTCAATCATCAAGGGCGTACAGTTGACCTAACCAGGCATTCAGTTGACCTAACGGCACATTCAGGGCCGGATTAACCATTAAGCAAAATAAGCCCGTGCTTAGGGCATCAAGGGAAGGGGGGCACCACAGAAATTTTCCATTGTCGGATTTACCATGGATTTATTATACTATTATAATCGCGGCTTATAGCCTATAAGCTGTTGAAAACTGAATTATATATATTCATATATAGTATTTATTTTTTTTCATTGTTTGAATTTGTAGTGAACAACAACCCTTTTGAGAGAATAAATATATTTCGTTGTAATCACACACTTTACGCTTTGCGTTATTATTTTGTTTATATCAAATCTTTGAGCGCCATATTAAAAATACATATAGATTAAATATTTTCGTGTGCTATAGGAAGTTATTCTGAACGTGTGATTTGTGCATATAATATTAAATATATATTTTACATAATCATTTGGTATTGTTTTACAGAAAGATTTAGGTTTATAGAATTGTAATATAAATTAATATTAAAATAAAAGAAACTATAAAAACTCTATATTGCTGTTGTATCAAGTGATGTTTATCACGGCCATTATAATAATAAGATATACTGACCTAAGTTAATTAGCGTTGAAGAAGTTTATCTGTTGCTCTCTCTTCTTCTCTAGGGTAAGTCTATGAAGTGTACTTTATTTGTATATATAACAATATTTTATCATACACGTATCTTTATTTTATAATTTATTTATCTATTGTCATAACAGTATAAAAGAATTTAGATTGTAATAACCAGAGTGAATAATTTGTAATGTATATATAACATCAAACGTAGTTAGGACAATTTAGGCCCTAAGCAAATGTTCATATTTCCTATAATTAAATATTGTGTTTTAAATAAATAAATAAATGTAAATATAAAATGTGGCTCGTTAATAGTGAAATGTTAATATTGATATTTTTATAGATTGCGTATTATTAATTCTAATGTTAAGTATTTTTATTTTATAGGTTTCGGTTCCTTCTTTTGGTTCCTTCTTTCGATTTGATTTGTATTCAACATTTCGAGTTGATATTTCGGTTGAGTTATATTTAATTGCCACTTATATTTAAATTGCCACTTTGGTTGTGTACGGTTCCCATTTTGTCTTTCTGAGAATAAAAGAACAAAGCCAAGATTGTGATATGTGTAACTGTGTTGATTGCCACATAATATACAAATAAAATATTCTTTTTGTTTCTGTATTTTACAGACCCCAAGAACCAAGATGAAACGTGTTCAGTTAAGTGGTGCACAAAAGCGAAAACTATCAAAAGAGAAACAAGAGAAGACTTTGGATTTAGAGTCCAAGACTGCAAAGCTGACTGATTTCTTCACACAAGTTCCACGACCACAACGTCAACATGATATACCGATTCTGAATCAAAACCAATCTCCGTCATCAGAAGTGGACACAAATACCACTTTGATCACTTCAAAATCAAAATATGATGACGTTGGAATCACCGAGGTGTCACAAGCAGGTTCATCTACCACATGTCTCACTACTGATCTCACTTTACCTGTAAATTCTCACCGAGACTCTATGCTAACATACTTAACTCGCAGACAAGGTGCGGGGTTGGGACAACAGTTGGAAAAACAAATTCAGGAAGAGTGTGATTACTGGGAACATGTCTTGAGGCGTGTCATAGCTGTTATTTGTACGTTAGCTGAACGTGGCTTGTCTTTTCGAGGAACAGAAGAAAGATTTGGATCATTGCAGAATGGGAATTTTTTAGGGCTGCTTGAGCTCATAAGCCGGTTTGATCCATTTTTAGCAGGTCACATTTTGAAATATGGAAATTCTGGCAAAGGAAATCCTTCTTACCTGCCCAAAACCACCTGTGAGGAACTCATTCAACTAATGGCTCAAAAGGTCCACGTACTCATTGTTGACGAAGTAAAATCTTCTGGTTATTTTAGTTTGTCAGTTGATTCAACACCAGATCTATCACATATCGATCAGTTAAGTGTTGTACTTAGGTACTTAAAAGATGGACAGCCTATTGAACGCTTTTTAACCTTTCTGAAAATGAAAAGCCATACTGGTGAGGAAATGGCAAATCAGGTGTTGCAGTACTTACGTGAAGTTTGTAAGCTAAACTTTTCAAAATGTAGGGGTCAATCTTACGACAACGCTGCCAACATGTCTGGGCGTTATAAGGGGATGCAGCAAAAAATTTTAGAAACAAACAAGTTTGCTATATATGTGCCCTGTGCAGCCCATTCACTAAATCTGGTAGGCCGAAGTGCTGTTGACTGCTGTCAAGAGGCGGTTAATTTCTTCTCTACAGTGCAGTTGCTCTATACCTTTTTTTTAGCCTCAACCAGCAGGTGGGAAATTCTTAAAGGTTGTATTGGAAATGAAAGTGTCTTAAAATCCCTCTCTGATACCAGATGGGAGGCACATGCTATGGCAACAGCAGCAATTTTGAAATCTTTCCTTAAAATTTTAGAAGCGTTAGAATGTATAGCTGAAGACCAGTCACAAAAGGGAGACACTAGAAGAGAAGCAAATAATATTGCAAATAAGATGCAAGAGCTAGAATTCGTTTTTATGTTGAATTTTTGGGATGAGATTTTGCAAAATTTTCATAGAGTAAGCAAAGTTCTACAGAATAAGGATGTGAACTTAAACACATGTGCAGATCTGTATGGATCATTAGCTGACCAACTGTGCACTTCACGAGATGAATTTGAAAGATATGAAGCAGCTACAAAGGAAATGCTACCAGATGTTGATTACAAGGCAGCTCAAACTCGCAAACGTATCAGAAAGAAGGTACCCAATGACGGAGATGCACCAGAAGTATATCTGAATGCCAGAGATAAATTTCTTATCACCACCTTTTACACAATTGTTGACAAACTTGAAACTGAGATGAGAAGAAGAGGAGAGATATACAAAGAAATAGCAGAGAGATTTTCTTTTCTAAGTGATGTGCCACATAATGTCACCACTTCATCATCTACTGAAATTGAAAGGTATTCTCAGGGTTGTAAAAAGATGATTGATGCTTACCCAGAGGACTTGAACACTAATTTCTCTGCTGAGCTTCAGCAGTTTCACTCATATGTGTGCCATAAGTTCAGTGCAAAAAAAAATGTAAAAACAAGATTCAGTCATGCTGAACTTTATATAATTGTAGAAGACAATATTGAGTGTGCCTTCCCAAATGTAGAAATTGCCTTTCGTATATTTTTAACATTAATGGTCACAAATTGCTCAGCTGAGCGTTCATTTTCTCAGTTGAAGTATATTAAAAATACCAACAGAACAACTATGCAACAAGGCAGGCTGGATGCCTTATCTCTACTAAGTATAGAAGCAGATGTGTTACGTAAGATTAGTTTTGAGGATCTGATCAAAGACTTTGCAATTAAAAAAAGTAGGAGAAAACTTTTCAAATATAAATGAAGTGGAAGTATACAAAAATAAACATTATTTTCCATCTTACTGTAAGTTTTGTTTCATTTCAAAAAATAAAATTTTATTTTATGGTTTATTTTTGTTTATATTTTGAATTACATATATATGGGGCACCAAAATCTTTTAAGTGCTTAGGGCCTCTAAAGGTCTTAATCCGGCCCTGGGCACATTCAATTAACCTAACATAGCTGGGGCGGATCCAGGATTTGCTGGGGGAGTTCGGTATGAGCGCCGAAGACTTCTAGAGGAGTCCAGGGGTATGTTCCCCCGGAAAATTTTGAAAATTAAGGCTCTCAGAAACGCGTTTTTAAGCAGTTTGCAGGGTGTTTGTTCAAGTTTATTAGCTTTTATAACATCTAAGTTACGTACTGATTTGCAAGAAAATTATACAAGGAAAGATAAAATTCGTGATAAGTCTTAAAGAAATACTGTTTACAAAAATTTCACAATATCAAAACCTAAATTTCTTTTGAAAATCATACTTCATCATTCTTGATTTGTTCATTAATATAATTGAAGTTATTATACATGGTATTTCTTGACAAATTTTTGTGTTGACCGAGATATCATTTAATCTACCGACTCTCAAAGACTGGATCGACGAGCGCCATTCGTCAGGGTTGCTGTTCAGCGAACCGTTGAACTACAGCTTCATAATCCACGGATTTGTCGTAATGAATACTCATCAACGCCAAGGCCGACAATCTTTCCGTGGACATAGTAGTCCGTAAAATATATCAAAACAAGAAAAATGGTTTTCTGTGAGTCAGCTTGTCGTACAACACGTGTTCCTACCGGCATCACTGGCGCTACTGCGAATCCTCTTTGCAGTTGGGGTAGATTGTCCTTCTTCATCACTGTCAAAACGAGAGAGAATGAATTTAATATGAACAATCGATCAGTAACTGTAAGTAGTTTTTAAAGTCATTATTTTATTTTACAATACAGTTACTAACCTTGCCATTGACGTGGGATGGACCAAACTTGGACCAAAAAATCGGTCAGTTCTTGGATGCTGTTTAACTCTTCTTGACATTGTAAACCAGAAATTCTGTTGAATAAATACTTTGAATGAATATTGCTTTTTAGACTTTTGAGTATTAAAGTAAGACACAGGGTCGACTAACGATCTGAAACAAAAGGGTATATTACATGCTTTTAATGTTGTTTGTAAAATAAATTGTATGTTCAGTCAGTTAGCTTTGGGAGCGGGGCTTTCTGGTTTAGAGTGGTTCTGGTTTAGGGGGGTTCGATCGAACCCCCCGAACCCCCTCTAGATTCGCCACAGCATAGTGTAGTGTATCATGCATGGCACCTATATTTATCGTTCATGTTTGTAATCTACTTCGTATTATTTACGATTGATAATATAGCCTCGTACTATCGAGTCTGCAGCTAGTACATGTAGAGTATATGGGTTTTAGAACCTGCGCGCAGGTTCCGTACCCTGGTAAGCTGCAGAACTTGCCCCGCAGGCGAACCACTTCGTAACATAAAACTAGGCTATTTACAGAGCTGCCAAAGCAGTCTACATATAATGAGCTAAAATATACACTACTTGCATAATTTATAAACTGTCTACTTCAGTCTTGAAAGTGTCCAGGTTTTTCTTAAAATTAACTAAGAAGCTACCATTATCAGAACATCCATCTGAACAAAATTTATTTTGTCCTATTCAGCAATACTCAAGAATTAGCATAAGTGGCCAATATTTTCTTGTATCACTTTATTATTATTATTATTATATAATATTTTTTACATTTCAGTGAAATAAGCTGATACAGTGGACATAGTTTAAATAATTTAAATATGCATTTACTCTGGTTATTGTTGAATGTTTCACCAACAATGACCTTGAAGGCCAATAATTACCAAGTTTATTTAGTACGTATATATTATCATGGAGGGGGTCTCGGGGAGCAAAGGCCCCCCCCCCCTGGTAGCACACGCAATCGGAGAACACAGGGTTAAGGTTATATATATATATATATATATAGAAACGACGTAAGTATAGAGGAGCGTTCTGCACACGAGGAAGAGAAATAACGAACAAATGAAAAATGAGGTGAATATGTACGTGGTGTAATGGATAGCGCATCTGACTGGCAATCGGAAGATCCTGGGTTCGATTCCCGGGCGGTTCACCTCATTTTTCATTTGTTCGTTATTTCTCTTCCTCGTGTGCAGAACGCTCCTCTATACTTACGTCGTTTCTATACATTAATATACTGCGTGGTCATTGCAGTTATATATATATATATATATATATATATATATATAATACACACAGACAGTGCATGGAACAAGGAACTCTTCTGGGAAAATTAAATCCACTATAGTCCGAATAAGTAATGGACGCTCAATTCTACCAGTTGAGGTTTAAGTTTTGGTTTTTGGCTAAAAATATAATAGTTACCCCTTTTTCTTTTATGTATTCAATCTGACGTGAAGGTAGCGAGTCTTTTGCTTATATTGAGGTTCTAAATGTAGCAGGGCTAGGCTGCTTTAAACCCTAGATCCATGTCCCAAAGCTGGATCCTGTCTGCTTTGCAGATAGCTGGTGAGGGAAGCTATATTTATGGGACCTCTTTGCGAGTGACCTGTTGCCCACGTCGGGCTAGCATCATGAAAAAGAAAAACTATGGTATTTGTCATTTACCATTACTTATTCGGACTATAGTGGATTTAATTTTCCCAGAAGAGTTCCTTGTTCCATGCACTGTCTGTGTGTATCATAAAAAACTCAGGGGACCATTCTGAGTTCATTCCTATATATATATATATATATATATATATATATATATATATATATATATATATATATATGCATTTAACTGCAATGACCACGCAGTATATAAATGAATAGAAACGACGTAAATAAGGAGCGTCTCTGCACACGGGGAAGAGAAATAACGAATAAATGAAAAATGAGGCGAACCGCCCGGGAATCGAACCCAAGGCCTTCCAATTGCCGGTTGGATGCGCTACCATTACACCACGGACCTCGATCAATCATAAATCGAAATTCTCCTACATAGGGCAGAAACCAATGCCCTGAGAGGGCACCCTCGCAAATCGTGAATATGTGCATTTAACTGCAATGACCACGCAGTATATAAATGAATAGAAACGACGTAAATAAGGAGCGTCTCTGCACACGGGGAAGAGAAATAACGAATAAATGAAAAATGAGGCGAACCGCCCGGGAATCGAACCCAAGGCCTTCCAATTGCCGGTTGGAAGGCCTTGGGTTCGATTCCCGGGCGGTTCGCCTCATTTTTCATTTATTCGTTATTTCTCTTCCCGTGTGCAGAGACGCTCCTTATTTATGTCGTTTCTATTCATTTATATACTGCGTGGTCATTGCAGTTAAATGCACATATTCACGATTTGCGAGGGTGCCCTCTCAGGGCATTGGTTTCTGCCCTATGTAGGAGAATTTCGATTTATGATTGATCGAGGTCCGTGGTGTAATGGTAGCGCATCCAACCGGCAATTGGAAGGCCTTGGGTTCGATTCCCGGGCGGTTCGCCTCATTTTTCATTTATTTGTTATTTCTCTTCCCCGTGTGCAGAGACGCTCCTTATTTACGTCGTTTCTATTCATATATATATTATATATATATATATATATATATGAAAATTACTTCACGAAAGTAACACGTGAAAAATATTTATGATGAATAAAACCACGAAGGAAAGGAAACACAAAAAGGTGCTCAAGCGCTTTCGTCTAATGACATCCTCAGGAACACTGAAGTACATAAAAGGTTACGGCCTACATATAGGTTACAGAAAGAAAAAAAAATAAATAAATAACATACATACACACAAACATATATATATATCAGGTGGTCCGAAAAAAATGACGCATTTTTTAAAAATTAATATCTCAGTAACCCCCTTCCTTATCATGACAATTTTATATGCAAGATACTTTCAAACTTCCTTTTTTGAATGCAAGAAACGGAATTCTGATATCTTTTATAGTTTTCTCGCAATTAACAAAAGTAACAACATGGGTCAAAAAAACGAATATCATGAGAAAGGAAAAATTTAATCAGAAATTTAACTAATTAATTTACAGTAAATGATCGATTGGACCACCACTCTGTTGACACACTAATCTAAGTCTTTTCTTCCACACAAAAATAATACTTCTTACTTCATTAATGCCAATTTCTTGCCAAGATTCAAGTATTTTACTTTTTTTCTGATTCGGTGAATTTTTCTCGTCGACCTCGGTAAACCTTCTCTTTTAGTAACTCTCAAATTGAGTAGTCCATAGGATTACAATCTGGGCTTTGTGGTGGCCACTCATTTTTCGTTATTAATTTTGGTGTATTGCTAATCAGAAACGACTGTGTGGCGTAGCTTGTATGCGACGGTGCTCCATCTTGTTGAAATATGAAATCATTTTCTTGATACAGGCGACGACAATCCGGCAACAATTTTGTTCTTAAAAGTTCAATGTAATTTGCAGAATTCACCTTTGTCTTTCAGTTTCAATAAAATGAACATCTGTCTTGCCATTCCAAGAGACCCCTGCAGATATCATAACCTTTTTGGAGAATCTTGACGTTTCATGATACAATCTGTTTATTGAAATGTCACACTTTTTACCACGCCCGTAGACAACATCATTTTGACGGCTTCGCGGAATTTCTAGAGTGAAATCTTTTTCATCCGTGAAGACTATCTTTTTAATATCAACGACAGAGAAATTATCAAGTAACTTTCTGCACCTTGTTTTTCTTTTATCCTTAACAGTATCACTTTTTCTAGAAGATACTATTCTTTTGAAGGCTTTTAGTTTTTGTGCTTTAATTATTCGGTGTACAGAAGTCTTTCCAATATTCAAATGTTTAGCAATTGTTCTTTGTGACAAATGACTTCCTGGTTTATCTTCTTGAGAGCAGATTTTATCGTTGATGTAATCCACATTTTCTGGAACCGAAGCTGTTTTAGGTCTACCGCTTCCTGGTTTTCTGGCAGTACTTCCCGATTCGCGAATCTTCTTTAAGAGTCTTTCCACTGCACGCCTTTTCCACTTTTTGCCGGGAAACTCTTGCAATAACCTTCCAGTCTTCCATCCTTTTTCACAGTAACAATTTTTAATGAGAATACGATCTTCCTCTGACAACATCATTAAGGGTACTGACGAATTGTTAAAAAATAAAAATATCCACAATTTGACTTGTTCATTCCTGTAGAGTTTTGTAATAACTTGCAAAAATATCGCATGATATCGTATAAAAATGATATCGTATAAAAAACGGATATTATATTGCGATTTTTGTTTTTTGACCCATGTTGTTACTTTTGTTAATTGCGAGAAAACTATAAAAGATATCAGAATTCCGTTTCTTGCATTCAAAAAAAGAAGTTTGAAAGTATCTTGCATATAAAAATTGTCATGATAAGGAAGGGGGTTACTGAGATATTAATTTTTAAAAAATGCGTCATTTTTTTCGGACCACCCGGATATATACATACATATCTACACACATACATATATACATATATATATATGCAATAAACGGAGAAGTAAAAATAAAAATTAAAAATTAAAGGATTAACAAAGAGGCATACAGATTTGTAAGGAAAAATATCGATTTTTAGCACAAGATCAAATGAATTATAAAAATACAAATTTATACTGGAAATCTGCCCGGGTTTTAACACACTGCCTTTTAGAGTCAAGTTTCGATATATATAAAATAAAATGAAGATTACAAGTTAATAAAGTAGCATACAAGCATGGGCGCCCGCAGGATTTTTTCCAAGGGGGGGCAAAATTTGGAAAAGTTACAATGTGAAAGATGCCATCACAAATATTGCAGCAGCTTGGGAGCAAGTTAGTGAAAAATGTTTAGTTTCTGCCTGGAAGAATTTATGGCCAGATCATGAGCTTCCTCATTTTGAAGGTTTTGAGCCTACACCTAAAGAAATAAATAAAGAGATAGCAGAAATTGGCAATAACTTGGGCCCCCAGATTAATGAAGATGAAGTTGAAAACCTATTAAAGTCCCACAATGAAAGTTTAACCGAAGATGACATCTTGAAATGGATGAGGCACCACAAGTTTCTGAAGACTATGAACCAGAGCAAATCAATTGAAGAGCCACCAAAAGACCTAACAGGAAAAGATTTAAAATAGCTGTTTTCTTACAGTGATGCTATAAAGAAAATTACAGACAAGGATCCCCTACAAGACAGGGCCTTTAAGTGTTTTAGTGCAGTTCAATCAGCCTGTCTCCCATACAAGACTAAATTGAGAGAGATAGAAAGTAAAGTAAAACAGACAAAAATTGACCATTTCTTCAAACCAAACATATTTTCGTTTCCAATTGCTTCAAGAGCACCTTCTCCAGTCCCTTCTACTCAGGGTTGGCAAAAATCCAACCCAACTAGGTTTTTTTTTGTTTTTGATGGGTTGAATTTTTTTTAGAAAGGTTCGATAATTATGTAGTGCCTAATATACCTATTATTTTATTAATTTATTTATCTAATCTACAATATATATTAAAAAGACATCTTTATTTCACAGAAAGTTCAGATATGACAGCAACCTTTTATCATGCACACTAATAAAATTTTTCACCCTTTAGGAGGCAGTTGGATACTTTTCAGCAAGTTTAGGATATAAATATTTTCTTAGAAAATATTTAATATATTTTCTTGGCATTTCCAGGGGGAGGCAAGCGCCCCCCCCTTGCCCCTACCTGCGGGCGCCCATGCATACAAGTTTACCAAAGATTTAGCGTCCTACCCTTTTTATCTAAATTTGTTTTGAAGGAATTCAAAACAACAGGATCGAGTTGAAAAAGACCTTTGCTTATGTTGAGGTTATTTGAAAGTTGGATAATGGCAGACTCAAGAATATTTCTATTAACAATGTTGCTAGAATGAAATAAAACTGAAGCATTATTCCAATCAATGCAGTGGGATAACTGACAAATGGACAAAAAAGAGCACTGGACAACTGTCCTGTTCTAACGGAATATTGATGCTGTTTTATACGTGTGCAAATCCTTTCCCGTCTGACCTATGTAAAAGGAATCACATTGTTTACACCCAATTTTATAGATAATGCCTGAATTATTGGTAGGGCTATTTTTTACTATGATATTTTTCACAATATTGTTATATGAAAATACTACATTAATATCCAAAAGTTTAAGTACATTAGCAATGCCTAAAAAGCCCGGGAAAAATGGAAGTACTAAAATATTTTTTGACAAAGTACGAGTGTTATTATTGACACGATAGAAAGTTCGTTTTGCCTTGTTGAGACAAGATTCCATAAACGCAGATGGGTAACACAGATCACTTCCAATACCGTTGATTTTTTCCAATTCGGCATCGATGTATTCCGGACTGGCGATCCTAAGGGCGCGGAGAAACATTGATGAAAAAATGGCCTTCTTAGTGGGGGTGTCATGTCCCGAGTAAAAGTGTACGTAGGACAAATTGTTTGTTGTTTTCCGATAGATACTAAACTTAAAACCTGGGCTTTCCCTATGTACACGCACATCCTAAAATGGGATTGAATTGTCTTGTTCCACTTCTAAAGTAAACTTAATGGAGGGGACTTGATCATTTAACTGAAGGAGGAAGTTATCCAGGTCACGATTCATGGGCCAGATACACAAAATATCGTCGACGTACCGCAACCAAGGGATGCCAACCCCTAGGATTCTCGGAATGTAAGTAATTTCGAAAAACTCCATATAAATATTGGAGAGGAGGGGCGATAAGGGGTTGCCCATGGCCATCCCAAACACTTGTTGATAATACTCGTTATTGAAAGTGAATTTACAGTCTTTGATGCAAAGCTTAATAAGTTCCAAAACAATGTGTGAAGGTAGTGGCAGGTCATACTTATGTAATTCTTGGGAGAGAAAGTCAAGTGTTCCTGAGGATGTCATTAGACGAAAGCGCTTGAGCACCTTTTTGTGTTTCCTTTCCTTCGTGGTTTTATTCATCATATATATATATATATATATATATATATATATTAAAATTATAATGTTCTAGCCCGTTTGTTTTTTGTTAATATCCAAAATACATTTTTCTAATGTATTTTGGTGTGTTTGGTTCATATATGACCTTCATTTCTAGCGAAAATGAACCAGTAGGAAAACTTTAATGTTTCATAACTTTGTTTCGGTTCATTTGCGCAAGATATGAAGGTCAGATGTGAACAGAACACGGTAGAACACATCCACCCAAACTGGTGACGAAAATAGGTTTTTCTGGTGTGTATTATGCTGTTTCAATTGAATCTGACTTTCATTTTTGCCGCAAATGCACCGTTATGGAGATACCCTCCCCCCCACAAGGCTTTGAAGAGCAGGGACATTGTGGGCTAAAAAGGCTAGAATCAATTGAAACAGCATTAAATACACCAGAAAAACCTATTTTCGTCAGTAATATTCACGGCAAAAGTAACCTAACCTAACCTAGTTGGAAATATTGGTTATATAATTCCTATTTGACCGTCGGAAACTTAGTCCGAGTGGGACGTCATCTAGCACTACTGTAGGTTAGAATCAGTCGTAATATTTTCATTAAAACTAACGAAAATAACAACTTAACCGAACCAATTGTCAAGGGCATACAGTTGATGGTTAATATGTTTTAAATGACATGGGCTGGACCTGTAAATCAAAATAACTTTTTATGAGGTAGTTTTAGTTGCTTTATTCAAATCTGTCACTCATTTTTTTGTGCAAATGCATATTAATGGTGAAAATTATGATAATAATATATATATAAATACACTCATTTTTGGTCCGACGAGTATAATTTTGGGCTATTTTTTTGCTACTCTGCGACTTAATTAGTTTGTTGGTTTCTGTTCTAGCTATTTTTTTTTCTAATTGGATTCAGTTTGGTGGTGTTTGTAATAGAATTATGACGTGCCGTTCGTGTGGTTTCGACTTTGAGGACTTGATTCGTAATGTGCCCTAGATGAAGACAAAGCATTGGATGATTTTATCAATTACGGCGTTATTCTCTCATCCTTAACTTTCCCGAAATGTGACAGAGTGTGCCTAATACGAAAATATCAGAAGATATTTAAGTGAAATAACCAATATTAACCTGTTAGGTTAATTGAATGGCCGGTTAGGTTAATTGAATACCTGGTTAGGTTAATTGAATGCCCGGTTAGGTCAACTGTACGCCCTTGATGATTGGTTAGGTTAAGTCGTGAGATTTTCGTTAGTTTAAACAAAAATGACGAGAGCAAACTTTTCTGGATAATTTTGAGGTGTTTTGCACGTTTCCTGTGGTAATGCGTCGTTTACGAGCTCTCGTAACATGAACATGTTAGGTTAAGCTTTATTGTATAAAATGTAGTAAAAAATTGATTTTTCCAAGTGTATTTTGGTGTGCTTTGTTCGAATATGACCTCCATTTCTTGTGCAAATTAACAGAAATACAGTTGTCATTGCATGGCTCAAACACATATTTCTGTTCATTTGCACAAGAAATGAAGGTTATATTTGAACAGAGCACACCAAAATACACTAGAAAAATGTATTTTTTATTTCAACTTCAGGCTGTCATTTGCGACATAATTACCCAGTTGACCAAACCGGGCATTCAATTAACCTAACCGGGCATACATTTTACCTAACCGGGCATTCAACTAACCTAACCGGCATGCAGATGACCTTCGCTTTCGCTATCTTCCGGCGGTGGCTACAATACCACACATGCTGATTTTCACGGTAATTAAGTTCATTACCACACTGAGGACACGTAAGAGAGGTCTCGAGCACGCCGTGAGCTCGAAATATAGTGACAGCAGCGCTATCGCCCCTCAAAACTTGTTTAATAACGTCCCACTCGGAATTAGAGCAACCATTATACACCGCCATTCGGAAGCAACTGTTGAATTCAAATTTCAGCGCCGGACATGCGAGGTGGTGTCACGTGACAATAGGGCAGCTGCTGATTGGCTAATGATGATAACATGACTACATACACACTAGACGAAATGATTTGACTAGTGAATAATGGTGCCAAAATTTAATAATTTCGAAAGTAAATATCTCCATAAATAGGAATTTCTGGCAAAATTAGTACAGAATAAAGTTTTCTTGTTTTTTGTCGCTCTATCTCGCTGTATAAATATCAATATCGAGTTTGGTGGATGTGTTCTACCGAATCTTAACCCAGAACACACCAAAATACGTTAGAAAAATGTATTTTGGATATTAATTCAAATTCAAAAATTTGTTGAGATAATTCATATACAATCTCATCTTTATTAATGTAATTACGTTTTAAAAGATCAATAGCTACTTCATATGAATTCCCTACGGCTGGTAAATAGGCTATCAGGTTATAGGCTGGGCCTTTAAGGGAACTAGTTAAGTAACTAAACTTTTCAACAGTTGAAATATAAGGTTTATTACCTATTAAATTCTCAAATTTGTCAATGAAAGATGGGAATTGTACCGTGTCCCCTTCAAATGTTGGTACTAGCAAAATGGGTAACTGAGCCCTCAATTCTTGTGACTCAGGATTTAGCATGCCACTTAAATTTTGTTGAAGGTTAGCCCTACTTTGATTAAAATCAGAATTAGTTTTTTTTGGTGTTAAATCAGTCAAACGAGACCGTAGTCTCCTTATTTGCTGTTCAATTGAGATTACCTGATCATCATCATCAGCGTAAAGGTCTATCAATTGTTCTTCAGCCATTTCGGATTCAACTAACTCTGAAATACTCTCATTAATGGCTATTATTTCCTCCTTTTTAGTTTCCAATTTAAGAATTACACTCTCTATATTTTCCTTACCTGGTTGTGTAATATTGTTAAAAGTGTTCACAGCCTTTGTAACAGCTCCCAACTTTGCCCCCCTTTTCTTTTTTAACTTTTTCAATTCTGCACTGTCCATGTCTAAGTCAAAATTGTTTAACTGGGGATCGTAATGAAATAGAGGACAAGAAGAAATTACGAGAAGAGAGAGCACAGACAAAACAGTCAAGTTTAAATTTGGTTTAATCCCCCCCAAGTACTTATGTCACTCAGGTCTAAGCTTATAAGAGAATGAGACTCCTTAAATGTAAATGTTTCCTAGTTAGGCCCTAGGTTGTAGACCTAATTAGGCTTGATTAGGTTAGGCTTAGGCTTAGGCTTAGGCTAGACCATTTAGCCTAATTCTGCAATTTTTGTTAAGTAAGGTTAAGGTTTGTAATTCCCCACACACGGACCACCAATGCGAAAAATGCTCTGTATGAATTGGTCCACAATTAACCCACCCCTTATTTCTCCAGTCTAACTATGAGTAGATCAAGTCTAGCCTAGAGGGGTCAGCCTAGAGATTCCGGAAATGGTCCAGAGCGGGCAGATAAATTGAGGTCCACAGTAGGATTCCTCACCAAGATTAGGTTAGGGCAATCTACCTTCACCTTTGATAAGCTATGAGTTGATGCTGGGTCTTAGGCCACAATGTAGGCCTAACTTGTCTGACCCAGCTTAATTTAATGTGATTAACTTACTGGGGTAAAAACTCAATTAGTCACTTACTTTTAGTTATTGGAGTCTCTCCCTTCTCCGGTTGTGTAATTGTCGAGAGCGCACTTGCTGGTGCGTCCTCTCGCCCCGTTGTTCGTTTTTGTTCTCCCTTTGTTCTCCTCTTCGCGGGGCTTTTTTCACCAGCGTTGTCTTGGTTTTTTTCCTCGGTTGGTTGAGCGGTAATGTATCTATTACCGAGCACGCTCCTCCCACACAGTATATAAATACTAGTGTGGAGAATAACTCTGATGAGCAACCAATTGGTTTCATCCACCCAGTTATTGACATAAAAGGAATTTAATAATTGTTAGATTAACTACCTACCTACTCAGTGAACCATTTTCGTTACCTCCCAACTACCCACTCATCAGTTTTCCATATCAGTGTTGGTGCATTCAATAATTATAATTACCAAAAAGAAAATTGAGGAGTCGCGCGTCTTAAAGTACCTAAGCGCCACCACAGGCGAAAACGTGTTTTTGATGGATATCACTATTTTCACCCTTCCTCTATCGCGTGGTTTGGGTAATAATGACCTTACGACACGAAGTATGGTTGAAAACCTTATGAAGCGAACTACTTTTTTCACCTCTATCGCCAGCCAAAGGTTCACCCAAAGTTCGGCATAATCTATTCCAAAAACTCAACATCTTCATTAGCATGCTTATAACTCTAATTTAGCCAAAAATGAACGTTCTAGCTCAATTAATAACAGAGATACTATTGCCAGAATATTGCTGAACTTTGGAGGCGATTTCTGACGAATTTTAATTTTAGCGCTTAGGTACCCTAAGACGCGGGACCCCTCAAATAACCTTGACCATCGCTGAGAAGAATAGTTAACTAGCTCATCAGCTGTTGATCCCATCCTTCCAAATCTTTTGAATTCCACTTCGTTTACTCTTTCCCTGTACTCCAGTCTTCTTAAGCTAAGGATAAGCTTGGTTGCCTTACGTTGCCATTCAAGCATATCCAGAGCCGGCGAGAGCTGCCCCGGCCCCCGGTGAAGGATTGGTATATGGGCCCTCCTGTTTACTCAGTATTTTATTATGAATGTTTTTTGTGTACGTAACAAGCAAACTGCGTAGGTAATTATTTATAAAATGCCATGACCTGAAGTTGAAGTCAAAAATACATTTTTCTATTGTATTTTGGTGTGCTCTGTTTAAATATGACCTTCATTTCCTGTGCAAATGGAAAGAAATATGATTTTTTGGACATTATTTCAGTCATATTTCTTTCCATGTGCACAGAAAATGAAGGTAATATTTTTGACATCTAATCTAATCTAACCTAACCTAACCGTCCTTTTGCTTGAATTACCGTTTAAACTGATATTTGCTAACTTGGGGGGCGAACCAGCTTTCATATTTGGGAGCACAGAATTTCAGACAAAATCACAAATTAGGCTTAATAAATGTAAAATATAATTGATATACCAACCTTCATTTATGCTTCGGGTGGATGAAGAAGGGCAGCTTGCTTAAGGAAGGAATGAAGAAGTTCTTCCCGTGAGTGCTCCTGAATAAATAAATAACGGGCGAAGTACTGGGAATAATGATAATTTCGGTTCCCAGCCCGAAGCACCCAACTTTTGACGTCCTTCCAAAGCCTCTCGATATTTTGTGTATGGGCTCCAGACTCGGGATCAACGAAATGTTCAGATTGATTAACTGTCAAATGGGTATAGCCCAAATCCGAGAGGGTACTATACGGTGCCCACCGATCACTATGCACAATTGACCCTGGCCTAATGTATCGCTGAATTAATGGAATTAATGTTTCCGCGGACCTATTTTCCACTGGCACGAGGAATTTCCTTTTGGAAACCCTCTCAATCCCTCCGAACACCCACACTCCTTGCACTAACCGACCGCGATTGTACTTAGTCTTGCCGAACTTACTCTCGTCAATTTCACACACTATGCCGGGACCGCCGATTGAAGCTTGATTTTGAAGCCAGGAGTTCGCAACCTCAGAGCAAAATGACCTCCAATCAACTGCACTGCGAGAACTAAACTCTAGGTCTGTCACAGCATAATTTTGGGAAAAGCATCGAGTTAGGAATACATTTATAAATAGCAAATTTTGCCACGGTTCAATATGAACGTTATCCAGCCAGGTCCCTTTACGAATGCTTACATGAAAGTTACATCGTACTACGCGTTTACTTTTTGGATTCGTCCTTTGCCGGTTGCAATAAAAAGATTGCCGGTCTTCACGATAACAACACGGGTTATTGCACTTTGGACACTGTTTTGAAGTTGGAAGAACGCCGTGATCTTGAAAATATTTAATTGAAGCCGGATTATTATGGCCAAAACGTTCAATTGCTCGAATGTACGTCACACCACAACCTTCACACAACGCCATCCTAGAAAAACTAACCCATGAAGATGGGATTGTGGGACATGAGTAATGTATAGCAAATTACGTCATATGACGTCATCACTATTTCCCTCTACAAAAATCCCAAAATTATGATTCTTTGCGCAATAATGCATGTATTTATATATATTATCATAATAATTTTTACCATAATTAAGCATTTGCCCTAGAAATGAGTAGTAAATTTGAATAAAGCGACTAAAACTACCTCATAAAAAGTTATTTTTAATCACAGGTTCAGTTCATGGCATTTAGTAAATATTAACCGACTGATTATATGTCCAAGTCACTATTCAAAACATACAGTATGATAATCTCTATAAAATGTATGTTCATTAATTATATTTCCTCTCTCTTATTTAATCAATTGCTTTATTAATATTTTTAGATTTTATCCCCGCCTCTTTCCGGGCACCAGGATTTAACCCGGCTTCCCTGCCCTCTCGGCGGCCCTGAGCATATCTATATCACGCTTATGGTAAGGGAGCCAAGCTTGGATGCAGTACTCTCGGTGAAGCCTAACATAAAAATTATATAATCTACAAGTCATTCCAAAAATTTGTTCTACCTATTACGGGTAAATATTTTCAGTTAAAACTCTTGCCAAACACGTCATTCGAGTGTTTTGTGGGAAAATTCTCAAGCGACGCATCTGAAAACTCGAAGTGATATTTACATTTACATTTCATTTGAAAACCAGGAAGCCACTTGGGCCTATCGAGGTAATCCAAGTCATGGGCTACGTTTTAATAATAATAATATCTTGCAAGATGTCAAACTCAAGTCAGCTGATGAATATACAACAGTTTACTCTCACCATAGTAGCCTATATAACTGAAGCAAAGAATATACAACCTACAAACTTTCACTTATGAAAGTGTCTAAATTTTTCTTAAAATTAACTAATGAGCTACTGTTTACCACATAGATCTATGACTGAAAAAGTATTTTCGTAGATCAAGTCTACAAGTCTGTTTTCTAATTTTCTTATGCCCACGAGTTATCCCATCAATATCTAATGAGAAAAAGTTACATACATTTAATTGTCCAGATTTGAAAACATTTTGAACATCTATTATATCTCCCCTCATACAACGTCTTTCAAAACTAAACACCTAATTCCTTTAATCTATCCCAGTATTCTAATTTTCCTAAGTTAGGGATAAGCTTGGTTGCCTTATGTTGCACACTTTCAAGTATATCAATATCATGTCGAAGGTGATGGGACCGAGCTTGAATGCAGTATTCTAAGTGAGGCCTAATATAAAAATTATATAAATTACAGATGACTTCCTACTCTTATAACGTAACATTCCTCATAATAATACCTAACCTTTCAGGTATTTTTTTACAAGAGTACATTACAGGTTTTTGAGGAATTTTGAAATTTTAGGTTAGGTTAGGTTATATATTAAAACTATGTTTTTCTGATTGTTTTTGATGTTGTTTGAATGAAATTAACCTTCGTTCAAACCGCATCAAAAACCATCAGAAAAACATAGTTTTGATTTACAAAGCCTGTAATGTACACTTGTAAAAATTTACCACATTTTATTTGCTCTATTTCTAGCCTCTAAGCCAGGAGTTCTTAGCCTCTGGCTTGTGACCCAAACTTAGGTCATTAAATTGTCATTTAAACATTTAAACATTTTACCATCATTCTTTACTGAAGACCCTCTCAGTTTCAGGTATTCTGGTTTCCTTCCAGTGGGTTCCGAGCCATGTTGGAATTACAGGTAATGAGATGGTTGATACACTGGCCAGGGCTGCTCATTCCCTCCCTGCTATAACTTCGCTATATTTCCACCCAGGCAAGGGTTTTGCAGTAGCTAAAGTGGCAGTGCAAAATGATTACAAAACCCAATGGGAAAGATTACGGCACTCAACTCTCTATGGAATGTTTAAGCCATCCTGGGGCACAAGAAATTGGCCTGTACCTTCTTCCCACTATAAAGCTTCTATAATATTTAGATTCCGTTCTGGCCATGTAGGCCTTCAGGCTTACTTACACCGGATTGGACTAGCCTTCTCCCCATTATGTGTTAGTTGTAATTTACCAGAGACACTGTCCCATTTCTTTCTTTTTTGTCCATGTTATACTAGGCAAAGGAAAAAATTAAGATCTCTCTTTTGCAATATGGTGTCAGGGACTTTACTTTATCAGTCCTATTAGGTGGGGATAGTTTTTCTACCCCATTGATACACTTCACTATGGACCAAGTATTCAAGTTTGTAGTGGCATCTGGGCAGTTGAAAGAGTTTTAAATCTTGCATTGTATACCGATTTTCATTCTCACAGGTTTATTAATCAGTTACCTCCTAGTTACTCCATCTGGCTGTTACTGTTGACTTAGTACTTGGTTCCATTTTTCAGTTCCTGTTTCATAGAACTAACAGGCCTCATATTCATCCCTTTCTGAGTGTTCTGGAATTGGCCCCAGAACTGAAGAGGGTAATGGTGTGCTTTCTCTATTGCTGTCTCATCCCAATAATAATAGACCCAGCACTTGATGTAGGAACAGTGGAAGTTCTCCTGGAACAAGGTGTTTTGGTCTTGGAGGATGTAAATAGCCTTATTGGCTGAGCTCCTCCATATAAAACTTCAAACAATCAATCAAAATCATTTTACCATTATTATTTATTTTATTATCTATTATGAATGAACTATTTGAAGGCATTGGTCACCAAGCTACCCCCGAGACCAGAATTTGGATTGTAGCCTAAAAAGGTTAAGAACCCCTGCACTGCTTAGAAAATTTTAGACCACTACAAACTATAATGCCAAGATCCCTTTCCTGCGTAACATTCCACTTAATAATACCTAACATTTTATTTGCTTTATTTCTAGCCTCTAAGCACTGCTTAGAAAATTTTAGATTATTACAAACTATGGTAAATATTTGATTTTACTCCATCTGTTTTTATAATGAGAGCAAATTTTTCTGGTTAATTTTGAAGTGCTTTGCATGAATCTGCCATTGGTTTCCTGTGCAAATGCATAGTTTTTGAGATATTGTAACATAAACATATATGATATATTCATGTTATGAGATCTTGTAAATAACGCATTACCACAGGAAATGTGCAAAATACCTCAAAATTAACCAGAAAAGCTTGCTCTCATCATTTTTGTTTAAACTAACAAAAATATCATGACAACCTAACCAATCATCAAGGGCGTACAGTTGACCTAACCAGGTATTCAATTAGCCTAACCAGGCATTCAGTTGACCTAACCAGGCATTGACCTAACCAGGCATTCAGTTGACCTAACCAGGCATTCAATTAACCTAACAGGTTAATATTGGTTATTTCACCTAAATATCTCCTGATCTTTTTGTATTACGCACTCTCTGTCACATGAGAGAATAACGCTGTAATTGATAAAAACATCCAATGCTTTGTCTTCATCTAGGGTACATGACTAATCAAATCCTCAAAGTCAAAATCACACGAATGGCACGTCATAATTCTATCGCAAACACCACCAAACTGAATCCAATTAGAAAAAAAAATAGCCAGAACAGAAAACAAACTAATTAAGTTGCTAGAGTAGCGGAAAAATAGCCAAATCAGGAAAAATATTTTATGAAAAAAGTATATTATAGTCAAAATAGGGAATATATTTTATTAAAAAAAGTATATTTAAACAAATTTGCACAAGATAAGATATATTTTTTTAGTCAGTTTTTAATGGTAATTCAATATATAATACTTGTTCAACTGCTTGTGACTGGGAGTAAAATCCAATATTAACCCAAACTATAATGCCAAGATCCCTTTCCTTTCTAACATCCTCCAACCAGTTCCCCTGCATCTCATAACTAAAGTTTTCATTATTTCTATCAAAATGGATGACTTTGCATTTTTGAACATTGAATTCCATCTGCCATTTACTATCCTAAGCAACTAATCTATCAAGATCCTTTTGCAGTTTATAAGAATTTTCTATATTTGTAACTGGAGCAACTACTTTTGTATCATCTGCAAATTTAGAAATTTTGTAACACAGAAGAAGAAGAGAGCCAAAATCAAGGTCTGGGGTTTTCAAGATGCCTAGACACTGCATTTGAAAGATGGGAGGTCATAGACAGGAGGAAAGATGGATTGCAGGAGATTATTCCAGAGTTGAGGAGTTGAGGAGATGAAAGACTGAAAATACCAATTAACCCTTACATTAGATAGTTGGACAGAAAAGGAATGAGAAAGTGTAGAAAGTCAGGTACTGCATGCTCTCTTTGAAGGAGGAGGCATGCAGTAGAGAGTTCAGAAGAGCAATGTCCATTATGATAACGATAGTAAAGAGAGAGTGAGGTAACATTGCAATGAAGAGAGAGAGATTGAACCACCCCACATGTGAGAAGCATACTCCATACAGGGGCAAACAAGACTCCTGTACAGAGACAGCAACTGAGTAGGGATGAAGAAACCATGGAGGTAGTACAGCACACCTAATCTCTTAGAAGCTGTTTTAGAAAGAGAGTATATGTAATCTTTCCAGGAAAGATTATAAGAAAAGGAAATGCCAAGAATGTTAAGAGAAGAAGAAGGATTGAGTTGTGTGTTGTTGAAGTTAAGGGGATAGTCATGTGGAAGATTGTGATAAGTAGACAGGTGGAGGAACTGAGTTTTTGAGGCATTGAAAGCCACACAGTTTTCTCTGCCCCACTCAGAAATAGCAGAAAGATCAGAAAGATCAGAGGTCAGGTGTCCCACAGCCATTCTATGTGAATGAAGCATCTTGTGTGAGGGATGCTTGTGCAAGTGGGTGGAGAAGTGAAGAGTGGAATCATTAGCATAGGAGTGAATAGGACAGGAAGTGCGAATTAAAAGATCATTAGGCTAGGCTGACAGGCTGTCCTGTCACCCACTTCAAAGAGTGGGTGACAGGACAGAACCCTGAGGAACACCACTATTAATAGCTTTTGGAGAAAAATAGTGGCCATCTACAACTGCAGCTATAGATCAGCCAGAAAGGAAATTAGAGATGAAGGCACAGATAGAAGGATAGAAACTGAAGGAGGGCAGTTTGGAAATTAAAGATTTGTGCCAGACTCTATCAAAAGCTTTTGATATGTCTAGCACAATAGCAAAAGTTTCACCGAAATCCTGAAAGGAGTCAGAGAGATATGCAATAAGATTGCCAGTAGAATTCCTTTGTGGAATCCATACTGATGATCTGAAAGAAGATTGTGAGAAGAAAAGTGTTTAAGAATCTTCTTATTAAGGATAGATTCAAAAACTTTGGAAAGACAAGAAACCAAAGCAATTGTATGATAGTTGGAGTGTTGAGAG
Source organism: Bathynomus jamesi (assembly GCA_023014485.1). NCBI lineage: Eukaryota > Metazoa > Arthropoda > Malacostraca > Isopoda > Cirolanidae > Bathynomus > Bathynomus jamesi. The sequence continues at coordinate 126,520 of JAJOZX010000114.1, forward strand.
TGATCACCCTTCTTTGGGACAGGCTGAATGAAAGTGAACTTCCAGCAGGAAGGAAAAGTACCAGATGAGAGACAAAGATGAAAGAGTTTGCCTAGGCAGGGTGTCAGCACAGAAACAGTTCTTAAGAACAACAGGAGTACAGGAATATCAGTACAGAAATTTTTCACTTAAAAGTAGATCTAACTCTGAAGCATCCCTAGTGATGAGCCTCAGTGATAAGCCCAAGCTTTTACATTCATATATAAGACATAAGAAAGTTGTTGTTTAGCTGATCAGCCCACCCTGATCAAGCAAGCTGGTGGCACGCAGGCAACTGATTGCCCTTTCCAGAGGGCTAGAGTGGTACAGTCTGTCATAATGTGTTCAATTGTTTGTGGTGTGTCCTGGCACAGGTGGCAGGTGTCATCTGTGGAGTTGTCTAGTCTGTGTTTATATGTCTGTAAGTTTGGGTGATGTGGATCCACATCAGAATCATGCTAAGTTAACTTGATCCCATCTGCTCAGGCTGATCTCTGACCTGTTAATGGGTGGTAGCTTCACATCTAGGACCGCGTTCGGAACGAGTCATGTCAGTGCTTTGTGGGTTGTGTGTGTGTGTTTTCTGTACTGTGTGATGTCTGTGGGGCGTGGTATGGAATGGAGTATTTGGTTATAATGTCTCTCTGGTGTTACCTTAATGGTGCAAGGTGTCGGTGCATGATTGTACATGTAGCCAGGGTTGGCAGAAAACCCACTTTTTAAAACAAGCCCAACCCACCCAGGTTTTTTGTTTTTTTCATAAAAAAACAGGCAAAATTGGGTTTTTTCAAAATTGTATCATATAATAGTATAAAAGCAAATAATAATAAAATTATATGCTCAATAAATGTTCATGATGATTGATTTTCACTTACTATAATCAACAGTGTGTGTATCAATCATTATTTTTACTATTCTGTTGCTATAATATCAGAGCTACAGTAGTCCCTCACCATATCGCGGTTCACATTTCGCACTCGGTGCATCGCGGTTTTTTCTAGCCGAAATAAAATATGTACTCTAATTGAGTTGACAAAGAACCGCGAGATAGGAAAACCAGCGAAGCTTGTGCTGCTTGAGCTACTTTGCCTATATGATACCGTACACGGCACACCATTGGCCGATGGATGAGACGCGACCAATCAGAGCACGCTGTTCAGTATCCTGGGCGCTGATTGGCTTAGCGTTCATCGCATCTCGATCTGCAGCCTACCGAAGCATTCAGCATCTCGCCTTGCTCAGTTCGCTTCCACGTGTTATTCATTTAGAAGAGATGTAATGCTCTTCTTTGCTGTGCAGTACATTCATCTCATCATCGTCATCACCTTCATCGTTCAGTACTGCACAGCTAATTCATCATCATCGTCATCATTCAAGTTTTAGTATCTTCGCTGGTGAGTACCCATACGAAATTTTAATGTTGGTAAAATTATTAAAAAATACTGTATATACAAATGTTTTCTTTTTAAAATACTGTTAGTCTCTTTCATACTCCGAGTGTAGAAAGTGTTTATAAGAGCATGGGAAAGGTTTATAAGAGTGCGGGGAGGGTTTATAAAGGCGTAAAATACGTAATAAACATATCGTTTCTACTTCGCGGATTTTCACCTATCGCGGGGGGTTCTCGAACGTAACCCCCGCGATATTCGAGGGAATACTGTATACCTTATAATTTTCACAATAGCTTTGGTTTGGTCTTTTTTTTTTTCAAAGTTAATTGTCAGTATTTTTTACAATACTTATGTCCATGAGGAAAGAGTTTTCTTATTTTGAATTTTTGCAGATGAATCACAGAAAGATTTGAATTAATTTTAGAGCATTATCTTGTATTATGTTTTAAGGTACATTTTAAAGCAGCCTACAATTACACCATAAATTAGAAACTCAATATATATATAAAATTATAGAGAATCCGGGGAGAAAGAACGTTGTGTGCATACTCAAGGATGTAGTTCTAGGATGTACAAATTATTATAAAGTAAAAGTAAAGTAGCTACCTTAAAGTACCGTACCTTAAAATATGAGATTAAAAAGTGTTTAATGAAAGAACAATTATTTTGTAAAAAATGAGTGATTGAATGGCTTAAAATAAACTAAAACTTCTTATTTTTGTTGTGCTAATGAAGGTAGATATATGGCTTATTATTAAAATAAAATTATCTTTGGTAATGTAAAATAGTTTTTTAAAACCAAGCAGAGTGCAGGAGATAAGGATCTATAATTCACTAAAGCAGTTCATTTTCAGCAAACTGATACGTTCAATTCTTAAGTTTTTATCCATTAAAGCATTATATTAAAATATTCCAATGCAAAATGTATGAATACATGAATTATTTTAATTTATTGGTAATTATTTATAAATAACTAAATGTTTTGTATGGTTAAGCTCAAATTAACCTGAATATTTGTGATTAAAAGCAATATTTGAAAAAACTCAGTTAAGTGGGCAAAATAGTGGTTTTTTTCGTGTTTAAAAAAAAAAAAAAACCCCAGGTGGATGGGGAAAACTGGGTCACCCACTTTGGTGCCAACCCTGCATGTAGTGGCAAGGGTGTTGTGAGTTAGTTGTCGCTGCTGCCATGAATTGTGTTCCCCTCATGTCTAAATGTTCCCTAACTTTCAGTATTTTTGTTTCTGTGTGCAGGTGTTCTATTGGTGTTGTTTGAGTGCATCCTGTAATGATACAAAGTGTGTTGGTTTGTATTGTCTGTAAAGTGTGTATGTGTGTGTTTGGGATAATGGGTGCCCAGCATGGGCTGGCATAGTCCATAACTGAGCGAATATATTTTTGTATATGAGTGTTGTTGCTTCCTGCTGGTGTCCAAAGTTTGTGCCTGTTAGTACCCTAAGCGTGTTAAGTCTTGATGTACATTTGTTTTTAATGTCCTGAATGTGCTTTGCAAAAGATAATGATCATATGATGTGTTGTATGTATGTGAGTGAGTGATGTGACCCCAAGTATTTTGGTCCTGTGAGTGTGTGGAATGTTGGTGTTGTTTAGTGTAAGCTGTGGAGTTATCTGGTGTTCTTTTGTATTGCTTGTAAGCAAGGTGATAGTTGATTTTGTGGGCGCTACTTTGAGTCTATTGTGTGTAAGCCAGTCTTGTATACTGTTTATGTATGTTTGTAGGTTATTTGTAGCAGTGTTGATGTTGTTGTGGGTGGATGTTAGTGAGATGTCATCTGCATATGATGATAAGGTAAGCTTGTTATCTATGGGTGTTGGAATGTCATGCATGTATAAGTTGAACAGTGTTGGTGAGAGAACAGAGCCTTGAGGGACCCCATTTGGAAAAAGCTTGTTTTTGGATGACTTGCCATTAAATGTGACATGTGAGTATCTTCCTGAAAGATAGTTGCTCAGCCATCTTTTAGTGTTATTGTGCATGTTTGTGTTGAGTATTTTGTTTATGAGAGGGAAGCATGGGATAGCATCAAATGCTTTACTAATGTCTATTGTTGCTAAGAGTGTATGTTGAGCTGGTCATCTGGAGTTGATGCCATCCATGATGTGCTGCATGAGGTTAGTGAGTAATGTTGTGGTTGAGTGGTGAGGTCTGAATCCATGTTAAGTAGGCGATAGTGGTATGTGTGGATTGGTGATTTGTAAGATTAGTCTTTCTGTTACATTGGAAGGTGTGCATAGTAAAGTAATGGGTCTATAGGAAACTGGTTCTGTTGGATTTTTGCTTGGTTTGAGTAGTGTAATAATTTTACCTTGTTTCCATATGTCAGGAATAATAGTGTTGGTATGAATATGTGCTGATATTTGTGAGAGCTAGTATTCCCTGTGGGCCCAAGTGTTTAAGGTGTATGTTAGATATGTTGTCTGGTCCAGTAGCCTTCGAATTCTTAATGTATTTGATGATCTTGGTGGTCTGGTCTGAATTAAAGGGTGTAATGGTCATGTTGAGTCTGTAGGTTTTCTTGTGTCTGGCTGTTTGTCTGTCTGCATGTTTCTGGTTGTTGTTTCTGTTTAAGTGACTTATCTTTGCGTAGTGATTAACCAGAATGTTAGCTTGTGTATGTGTTAGGATATTATTTTGGGTGTGACAGATAGCCACGTGTGAGGTGTGAATGCCGCTGTTAGAGTGGGTCATGCTGTTTATAGTCTTGTATAGCCTGGATGTATCTGTGGAGTGGTTTAGTGTTGTTATGAATTCCCTAAATGTTTCTGTTTGTTTTTCTTTGAGTTTGTTGCTTATTTCTGCGTTGAGCTGTTGTATCTGCTGTTTTATGGTTTCTGTGTGTGGTGTTTGTGTGTTATGTTTGAGGTTGTTACGTTGCCTTATGAGGTGGGCTATTTCTCTAGTGTAATTTGGGTTGTATTTCCTAATGTTGCCCTCATGTATGTATTTGTTTGCATTACTGATGCTCTGATAAATGTCTTGAGTGTTGCATTGATGTTTATGATGGGTGTGCTGTTTAATGTGGTGAATTGTTCATCAGTCTGTATTTTGAACTGTTCCCAATCAGCTTTCTTGTAATTTCTGTAAGTGTGCCTAAGGCTGTTGGGGCAGAGTGTAGAATGTGTTGTAATGATGATGGGCAGGTGGTCTGATGACAGCTGTTTTTCTGTTCTCCAGTGTGTGTGTGTTGCTAGTGAGGGGGAACAGAATGTTATGTCTGGGGAGGAGTTTGAGTATCCTGCTTCATGTGGTATGTATGTTCTTCTCTATTGTTAAAAATGAAGAGGCTGTTTACACTGTTCGCACTTATTAAGCAGATTATATTTTCTCCAATGTTTTCAAAAGTTTTTCTTCGATTTCAATGAAATTTGTAGCAAATAATCACTATATATAGCAGCATTGATGGTATTCATTTCGATAAAGTATTTTGATAATTAAAATAATTATATATATCATTTTATTGAAAAATATGTAAAATATTGTGTTCCGACTTAAGCAAGTATTCTATTTACGGATCTAAATGGTGAAAATGGGTAAGAAGAAGGATTTAACATTAACTGAGAAAAGAAAAATAGTCAAGTTACTTGCTGAAAATATAAAATCTATTGAAATTGCGAAGCAGTTTGGCAGAGCTTATTGAACTGTAAAAAGTTTGTAGCGGAGGGTACCAAACTAAGGCAGCGAAGTGATAAGGAGCTATAAGAAAAGTGACAAGGTGGCAGATATCTGTAATCAAGTGCAAATTGCAAAGCATCCATTGTCCTCAAGTAAAGAGGTTTTTGAGCAGGCTGGCATACATAATATACCAAGAACATCTTGATGTGGAATCCTCCACACAATTGGCAAGATGTGTAAACCTACGATTCAGTCACCATTAAACCCAGGTACAAGAAGCAGCATGTTGAATGGGCACATTAGTACGTGAAAACAGATTTTAATACTGTATTGTTAACCGATGATGAAGAGCGACCCTTGAGGGATCTAATGGTTGGTCAAGAAGATGGATTGCTAAGGGTCAATCTCTACCATGGAATGAGGTTTTCTTTTAGAAAGTTTGTGTAAGACTGGGCATTCATTTTTACACCATCAGGCACTCTGTATGGGACAGCTACTTCATTGCCTATCAATCCTGCCCAAAACATGACACTACCTCCACCTTGTTAGCATCTTAATCTCAATGGTAGAAATTGGCTCTCAGCAGTCCATCTTCTTGACCAAACATCAAGTCCCTCAAGGGTTGCTTTTCATTCATCGGTGAACAATACAGTATTAAAATCTGTTTTCATGTACTGATGCGCCCATTCAACACGCTGCTTCTTGTACCTGGGTGTAAATGGTGACTGAATCGTAGGTTTACACGTCTTGCCAATTGTTTGGAGGATTCCACATCGAGATGTTCTTGGTACATTGTATGCCAGCCTGTTCAAAAACCTCTTTACTCGAGGACAATGGATGCTTTGCAATTTGCACTTGATTACAGATATCTGCCACCTTGTCACTTTTCTTATAGCTCCTTTATCACTTCGCTGCCTCAGTTGGAATTTCGAAGATTCAAGTTTGGCAATACTAAAACAAGTTTGGTCATTGTGTACATACACAACATCCACCTTTGGAGTGAAATTGAGTGAGGAAACGAAGAAGTAGTTTAGAGGAGTAGTAGTGTTCAACAGATTGAAAATTTGAGAAAAGGCCACGAATGTTGCAGAAGTTTATGAAAAGTGAATCAGACAGAGGTCCAGAACATCTTGAATGGGTAGTAGCAGGTCCAGCCCCACTCCCTGGGTCTGCTTCTTGGTATTGGCATGGGGGGGAGCCAGAAGTGGGGACATTTATGGTCCCTTGCTCAGGGGACTCTGAGGCTCTTGAAGTTGTTGTTGATTTTTTTTTTAATTTTGAAAAGATTATGTAGTGTGCAAGATGCATGTGTATGTAGTGAGGAATAGGGAGAGAAATGTGTATTTGAGAGCATGCTGGACTGCTCACAGGGTAGATGAGACATGGAATAGTGAATAAGTTGTTAATTTATTTGCAACTAAATTACTTGGACAGTTTTTAAAGTAATGATTGTAACCTTGGTTAACCTTGGTTTTGCTTCTGTCCAAATTGTTCATTCTGATGAAGATCAAGCTTGTCATTCCACCTAAGACCTACAGTTTAATGTGGAATCTGAAACATGCCCCACCACAGGTAGTCAGAAATTACAAAGTTCTTGCCTGGACTTGATCTCATGACCTCCCAATCAGCAGCCCAGCATCTTAACTACCAGGCTACCCAGGGTACCCATTTATCTACCTACCAATTTTTATTGTGTGGAAGGATGAACAGCTGGGTTTTGCTGTGTGTCACCTGCCATCACAGGGTCTTGATCCCAGGGCTGATGGATTCATAGTCAGCAATTCTAACCATGACACCACTGAGGCATGTAGGCCTGAATTTTTGTATGTAATAGGCCCTTTTCACTGATACAGCATTCATTCCTATGGCTGAAATTGCTCTTAAATAAATAGCATTTTTTTAGATTGCTTTTAATGTCTGCTACAACCCTGGTGATTACTTTACTTAAATTTGGTTGTGATTTAGTTAATTGGTGAATTTAGTTTACTTTTGAAAATCTTTCATTATTTACTTGGAAAGTATCAGTTTAAAATACTAATATAGCACTGAAGAATTTGGCTAACCCTTTTACTGTGACAGCAAAAATCTGAAGAAAACCTTTGAGGCATGGGGTTGTCAACTGTATTGTATTAATTAACAGTCACATTGATTCTATTTATTACGCAAGACTGAGGTCCCTGTATCAAAGGTCAAGGTCACAAATGGAGGTCCATGTAACTTTTGAACCATTCATCATAATGGTGCAACTGTACATACATAGATAATCATAAGATGATGTCTTTTGAGCAAGACTTGGGGTTCTTGTATCAGAGGTCAAGGTCACAAATAAAGGTTAGAGGTCAAATGGAGGTACATACCATATTTATTTAGTTAACATAAATTGATGAAATTTCACCATCACATAGGGATCATCACAAGAGTATGTGTTGTGAGCAAGACCCAGGTTTTTGCATCAAAGATCAAGGTCACAAATTGTTGTTGTTATGACATAGTTCTTGTTTTTCTTAATTTGAAACTTTTTCCAAGACACAATGTTACTTTAAAATATATGCTGGATACATAGTTCCTTTTCAGGAAGCCATGCTATTATGTATGGAGAAGGAAAATGCATTAATGGGAAATTATGAGTTAGTGGGACTCAAAATTGTATCAGCTGGTTCTGTTAGTGTTCCAAGTTTCCTACGTAAATGTCTTTTCTCTTTCATTCTTATTTAAGTGGTTATTGTACTTAATGCATTTATATGTTCATATTTAGCTATGGTTATATAAGACCTACAGACATTGTATTATGACAGATTTCCTACATCTGACCCAGCATTATGTCAGTTGTGGATAGAGTTCATACAAAGAGAGAGGCTTGACTGGAGGCCAAAAATGGGATCAAGAATCTGCAGTGATCACTTTGCTGAAGACTGTTACGGAATCGTAGATAAAAGAAAAATACTGAAGAGTTTTGCTTTCCCAACTCTTCTTCCATTCCATTCTGTGAAGGTAATGATTTCATTGATTTCTTGTGATAATGATTTAAAATGTTTAGTATTAACATTTTAAAACTATACAGTTATATGAAAATAGCTAAATAGAGTTATAAAGATGACTAGACTCTGTCACACCTACTTATATTATTAATGAAGTTCTGAAACAAGTTTAGTATCCAAAAGATTTATGTAATGAGTTGAGTCAAGGCTAGAAGGACTTAATTTGTATAGGTTTAAGGTTAATGTGTCAAGTAGGTCTGTGCAACCTACTGTATAGCCCTTGATTTGGATCCAGCCAGCAAAGGGATATAATCTGGCCTGAAGCAATGACTTGCCAATATTAATGGTGAATGGTAGTACCCTGGATATCTTTAAGAAAGGACTTGATGAATTTTTGAATCAAGAGGAATCTTGTAAATACAAAAAGTAAAGTTCAGTCCATAGTAACCCAATCCATTGGATGGAGATATAATTAAAATTATTTTCCAATGGGAGAAATGGGAATCATGTAAATAGCTAAGGTTCTTGCATTTCAGTCCATAGTCTTATGGAACTAAGAATGATTTGAGACCTATTTTGAGAGAGAACCTCGTAAATAGCTTGGATTTTTTGCACAGTTGCAGTATTGTAGATTGAAATATTACTATGTATTTGTGGTTGGTTTAGTTTTGTTTGGACAGGAATAATCCAGAGGTGCCTTAGTGGCTTTGTTATTCTTTGCTTTATACATTTGTGACTGTGTGCATAATAAGACTCATTGAGACATAATCACAGCTTCATTTTAATTTATTGGAGTACATGTTAACCAGAAAGTACAGAATCCATTGATAGATCTTAAAAGTTCCGTAATTGTAGCACCAGTATTATTAATAGTTACACTTAGTCATGGCTCCAAGGAGGATTTTTTAATTTATTTTTAAACCTGGATTTCTTATGTTTTGTTGGAGGAATACTAATTATCTCGTAACTTCTCAATGTTTTTCCTTCAAGCATTTACCATTTTAACTATTATTTATACTTTCTTCATTGAGTGTTAGGTGAAGGGTTTCAGTACTTAGTCCATGCATGTGTGACACTAAACTAGAGCAATAAAGTAGGCACTGTGTGACTGAACAGTCATACAGTAAAAGCTACTTTTCTAAGATATGGAGATTAGCATGGGAAATGTTAGTTAGGAGAGTTATTAATTAGTAACCCCGAAAATTTTAATTTTCTATGAATTTTTGTCAAATTGTTTACATTCATATCTCTAGATGGCAGCATGCACATCATTAACCATAATTATTCAGAGAAGGCTACACACACCATTATCTGTATCCATATTATTCATTAACCCTTTCATACCTGATTTTTGTTTATTTTCATGCCACAAAAAAACACTTGTGTTATATCTCCAGAATGACTAAAATCTCATAAAATTTGATGGTTTCATTTGCACCAATATGGCATGAAAGGGTTAAGAAATGGAATTCAAATAGTCATTAACTTTATTTAGAATTAAGTTGTCAGTGGGAAATAAGTTAATTCATTATTTTCATCTTTCACATGTGTGTAAAATGCTCTGTATGAATTGGTCCCCAATTAACCCACTCTTAACATCTCCAGTCTAACTTCAGAGTAGGGTAAGCCAAGAGATTCCAGAAATGGTCCAGAGTGGGTAGAGTAAATTGAGGTCCACAGTAGCATTCCTCACAGTTAGGTTGGAGTAACTTTCTGGTTTTTCTGTGGTGGGCATGGTTCAGGTTCCACGTTAAACTGTAGGTCTAAGGTGGATTGACAAGCTAGATAACTTTTGGCTTCTCCAGTTGGAGTATGGTACTCCTTTCATTTATTAAGTTTAGGTGAGTGCACTTTTAAAGCTGGGTTTTTTCTGTTGTTGCATTTCAAGCCCACAGCCTGCTATGCTGCTATTACCACATGTCACCTTTTTCTTTTTTCCCTAGCTTCTTTTCATTGGTTGGTTGATGGATAGTGTCTTTGTCTCAATAGTACCACATATGCTCTATCACACACTATATAAACGCTAGTGTGGAAATTAACTCCAGTCAGTAACTGATTGGTTTCATCCACCCAGTCATTGACATAAAAGGAGTTTAATAATTGTTAGATTAACTACCTACTTACTCACTGGACCATTAGAGTATATCATACTTTTCCCGAGTCTGAATTTCACTCTGGCTAATATGTATTTTTACGTAAAATTTAATTCTAAGAGGGGTTTCTTTTCTGCAACTTTTCCCAAAAATCGCGTTATCATGTTCAAAATTGCGGTTTTCTGTTCTATGTTGAAATACTGAATATTCAATTGAACACAACCTCATATTTTTAACCCTTTGTCATAATTTGTTGCTATTTAGACACATTAACTTTGCTTAACTCTTACACAGGTTTAATACAGACATACGGTACATACATAAGAAAAAAAATCTACTCCATTTGAATCTTTGTAACCATTTGGACGCAGAAGGCGAAGTTCAACATTCTCTCAATAGATGGCTCTGAGCAATTATGCCAGTTATAATTATAACCAAAAATTATATTCCTTGTCTATATTTATGGTGAAAGAACACTAAACATACTGATATGAATTTGTTACAGATTGGACAAGAGTGAGAATAAGTACTGACTAGACATGATGGCTGAATCTGCCCCCAAGATCAGGAAAATGTCAGGTTCAAAGCTCTCGGATGTTGTGGGCCCGGGGAAGGAGTTCATTCCCAGTGAGGTGCCGACTTGGAGAGCCATTCTTTAGAGAGGGATTTGTCTGCAGGAGGAAAAGTTCCTCATTCATGACATCCAAAGGTCTAAATACCTATCTGAGAGATGACTGACGAGCTGGCTTCACTTGTGATGGCTCAGTGGAGGAAGTCGAATGTAAAGTTCTCCCTGCCTGTGACAATCATGGAAAAATCACTCTCATATAAGATCTTGTAATGGAAGGAGATGACAGACATTGTGAATGGGAGAGTTAAGTCTGCTACCCAGGAGAAGAGGATGGCTGATCTGGATAAACTCTGTGAAGTCTGCGTTTGCAAACATCAGATCTTCTTGTGTGGCTCAGAGGGGAGTGGATGCTCAGGATGCTCCCTCAAGGCCCATGTGAACTGTAACTGTCCTTTGGAGGTGAAGATTCCTAAACTGGACCTTCAGTGGCTGTACTACCAGAGAGTGAAGACTTCCGAAGCTTCAGGAATCCAGATGTCTTCTGTAGACTTCGAAGACAGCAGTTGACAGATCAAAGCAGCGAAGAGGAAGGAGGCTGAAGAAGCTTCTGCTGTGAAGAGGAAGAAGAAAGAGGAGGCTACTAATGAGGAGCTTCTCATGAAAGACTTTGAGGAGGATGAAGAGCCAAACTTGGAAGAAGCTGCAAAAGAAGCCTCTAGCAATGCTGAGGCCACTGAAGCTCCTATGGACGTTCCCGCTGAAGTACCTGCTGAAACTCCAACTTCTGCTACACGAAACTACATGAAGATTCAAGGGACAGCTTCAGCAGCTTTGAGGTACAGGGTGGCAAATGTTCTGGCAGCTGTAGTTGCCACTGGCTTCCTGAATGACCTCATCAAGGCCAGTCATCTTTCCAAAAACAAGGCTTACTTGGCCATAGATGGCATGAAAGTCTGGAGGACCAAGGAGGAAGTAATGGCCTCATCAGTTGAAGCTCTCGTGCAGAGGTCAGAGGAGGAGAAGATCTCTGGGATATTCTTTGATGGCAAGCAGGATAGGAACACAAAGGTGTTGAAATGTGATGAAGTGACAGGGAGATTTCATCCTGGCAAAGTGATTGAGGAGCATTACACTATCACATGGGAGCCTCAAGGAAAGTACCTCTTCCATTTCACTCCTGAAGAACCTGAGGAAGGCGAAAAGTCTGCTCATAAGATCACTCAGGGCCTGCATGAGTGGCTTCTGGATCAGAGCTGATGAGAGCCTTGTAATGATTGGTGGAGACTCCACCAACACGGGGTGGTCTGGAGGCGCCATAGCCCTATTGGAGAAGATGCTGGGTCGCAAGTGCCACTGGATGATCTGGCAGCTCCATGTGAATGACCTCCCCCTGAGGCACTTAATCATCAAGTTGGATGGCCCTGTAACTCCCTGGTCAGGCTTCAATGGGCTTATTGGGAAACTTCTTGAGAAAGTGAATGAACTTGAGGTCAACTTCAACTTCAAACCAGTGGAAGGAACTGAAGATATCATAGAGCTGCCAGTAGAGATAGTCAAATCTCTCTCCACAGACCAGCACAACTGCTATCTTCTGATCAAAGCCATCAAGTCTGGAAGTCTCAGTCCACAGTTGGCTGGTCTCAAGTGCAGACCTCTGAACCAATCCATGTGGCTCACTACTGCACAGGCCATCTTGCTGTTGTGGCTGAGGGAGCACAGACTGAAGGGGGAGGTGTTGAGGAGGCTTGAGGTCCTCGTAAAGTTCTGCCTTAACTTCTACTTCAAAATGTACTATGACATCAAAGTGAAGCACCACCTCAAATTTGGTCTTGCACACATTTTTTCAAGCCTGAGGCTGCTGAGGAACCAGACTACCGAGGTCAGGAACATCATCTCTGCTGCAGTGATAAGAGGAGCTTACCACGCACATCCTGAGAACATCCTGGCTTCATTCCTGTGCAGTGAGGATGAGCATCAGAGAGCTTTTGCTGTGAGCCAGATAGAGAAGATCAGAGAAGGAAGAGACTTTGGTGATACGACAGTGAGGCCCCATAAAAATCCCTATTCTTTGAAGAAAAACTTAAAATTCTTAAATTTTACGTGAAATCTAAACATATTTTCAGCACCCAGAGGTGTTGAAACATGCAAGAAAGCAAGGATGAGGTCAGAAAAGCAGCTTTTAGACTAAATCATATGCAGAACATCTGCGCGCTTTGGTTTGGGTGCCCTGAGGCTGCCTTCAAATTAGAAAATCGTGATTTTGACCATGAAAATGAGATTTTTTGGAAAAGTTACAAATAATAAACCCATCTTAGAATTAATTTTTACATTGGAATACATATTAGCCACTTTGTTTTTCCAAAATTTCAACCCTGAACCCAGAGTATGATATGCCTTAAGTACTGGACCATTTACATTATTTCACGACTACCTACATGTATCAGTTTTCCATAATGTGTATTATTATTATGTACAAGTGAATATTTTTAGCTAATATTCCTTTACATAAGAAGCATAAAGATAACTCAAAGCCACTAGGATCTCTCTAGGTTATCCCTCTCCAAAATAAAAACCACACCACTTCAAATACATATTGTAATGTTTTACTCTATCATATGATAACTGTGCAAAAATGCCCCCTTTTCCCTCTGAGCCACCCCCTTTTCCCCTCCGAGCCACCCCCCCCCCTTTCCCTCTCCCTCATTAGAATTATTAACTTTGTTTATTATAATAAAACCATTAGCAACAGGAGCTCTGGGGGTGGTGATTGAGGATGAGTCTGTTGACGATAATGCCAGCTTGTGACATGCCAGTGTGTGATGCTAGCAAAAAAAAAAAAAAAAAATATTAGACTAACATGAACTTAGATGTAGCTTGTAGCGTAACCTAACCCACTTTTTGTTACTCTTTCTACTTTTTTTTTTTTTTTTCTCCTTATTTGCATGTCTGTAGTTTGCATGGTATGATAGTGTTGAGTTAAGAATGTGTTGCATGGTTTGTAATGCATTCTTATTTTATTTCTTTTCATCTTCCACCCTTTTCTGGTGGAGTGGGCTCCGTCCTCTACCTCCCTATGGAGTAGAGGACCGGTCTGCAACCGCTGGAGGTATGTGCTACTTTGAGTTAAGAATGTGTTGCATGGTTTGTAATGCATTCTTATTTTACTTCTTTTCATCTTTCACCCCTTTTTGGCAGAGTGGGCTGCATCCTCTACCTCCCTATGGAGTGGAGGACTGGTGTGCAACAGCTGGAAGTATTCTCTTCGACTATTTTCTGACTTATTGGCAGTGGCTGGCAGATGGTGATGGTGTCTTTCTTCCTCTCTTTCTGAATGAATTTTAACTCACGAGTGATAGGTTTTGCTATTTACTTAACCCCTTATTCTCTTCTTTTAACCCCTTACTTTCTTCTTTCTCTCGGGCTAACCTTAGAGTGGATCTTAGGGTCTTTGTTAGCCTTAGCTTCTGTAGATCTGTAGATTTAAAAGGTTTCTCCCTCAAAGTATGCCTTGAATTAGGGCATACTCTTAGATCTACAAAATTGTTACTCAAATACATACTCCTATTCACCATTGTAGGTGGCAAGTTATTCCTAAAATCCACCAACTTAAAAACTGAAGTAGGATTTACATAGATCTTATCTACAAATCTTTTCCCCAGTTTTGTTTTTATTGTTACTCTTTGTTCTGTTGGCACTTTCCACTGAAAAGCATTTTTTTTATATATCTACTATATCTATTCCTGCAAACATTTTGTGTAGTTCAATTGTGTCAGCTATAATGCACATTTCAAATGTGGACACTCTTAATTCCTTTAGAATATCCCCATAATTCTATCTCTTCAAACCCAGGACAAGTTTAGTTATTCTCTGCCGGATGACATCCATCTAATGAGAAGACCATGTCTGCATACAATATTCTAAATATGGCCAAACAAATGAATTGTAAACTTTGGTTATTACTGCTGCTTTTGCAATTCACATTTCTGTTTATAATGCCCAATATTTTATTATCTTTGTTTCTAGCTTCAAGACATTGCCTTGAAAATTTAAGATTTTTAATAATAATAATTACTAGATCATTTTCCTCATCTACAGCCTCCAATCAATTTCCATTCATTTCATATCCAAATTCTTTGTTGTTCCCTCATATATGAAGTGTCTTTACATTTCTGATAGTTAAATTGCATTTGCCATTTGTCTGCCCAGGTGACAAGTTTATTTGAATCTCTATAATCTATCACTACCTTTAACCAGTGCTCTTATAGAGGGGATACAAAGCCATATAGTGTATCCCCACCTTAAAATTTCAGGCATGCTGTATAGGTATGAGTAGAACCCTGGTCATACGCAGTTAGTTAAATGATTTTTTATGAAAGGGTATTTCTTTAGACCTATATATGAGAGAATGTCACTATTTTGTAAGTAGTATATCCCCACCTTAAAATTTCAGGCATGCTGTATAGCTATGAGTAGAACCCTGGTCATGCGCAGTTAAGTGATTTTTTATGAAGGTATTTCTTTAGACCTATGTATGAGAGAGTGTCACTATTTTGTAAATTTTGATAGTACAGGTAAATACAGATTTATTAGTTGAATTTTGCATGAACAGGCATTGCTTTAGACCTGTGCTGGATACAAGCTCCATAACACTATGTAACAAAATTTTGGAAAATTTGTGTTTATCTTGTTTTTTTTGGTGTTTCTTTATGTTTTTGGGTGTGCTGAATTAAAAAATCGCATTAGTTTTCTCCTGAAAACTCTTAGTTTATTCTGAAAACCATAATCTATTTTTTGTACCTAGTGGCTCATCAGAGAGCAAAATCACAATGAAGGAAAGGAAAATAAATATATTTCATATTTAAAGATATATAATGCATATATAATGCACACAAATATGCTCACAAATCTAAATGGATAATGCTTAAAAATGTACATTTGAATGACTTTTTCTCTTGTAGTCCCGTGGATTATCTTGTATTAAACACCAGATAGAGTCACCCATCATAGCTTTGTCCCATTTTCCCTGATATCTCCTCTCCATGGTTTGAATATCTTGATGAAAATGTTCACCATGTTCTTCACTTATGTCACCCAAATTTGGTCTGAAGAATTCTAAATGTGAGTCCAGATAGTGTAACTTCAGGGACATTCTATAACCTAACCTTTGAAAGTGTTTGAGTAGATTTTCTACTAGCTCTTTATAGTTGTCATTCTTCTTGTTACCTAAAAATCCATGGACTACTTATCCAAAATGACTGTCAAGTATTTTTTTCAAGAGCTGTCATTTTTTCTTCTAACTCTTTAGATGCTAACATGCATCTGACTTGAGGTCCAACAAATATGTTTCCCTTGATTTTGTTAAGAACATTGTGTTTGCCTCAATTAAGCTCTTTCTCACAGGCCATTCCTTTCTGACAAAGTGCTCACCATCTGCTCTGCTGTCCCAAAGGCAGAGGAAACATGAATATTTAGTGTAACCACCGTGTAGTCTAAGTAGGAATCGTAGCATTTTGAAGTCTCGACATATATCCCATCTATGTTCACTGTAGTTTATTTTGTCTAGCAACTGCTTTACATTTTCATATTCTTCCTTCAATTCAACTGAATGAGCCACAGGAATAGCTGGAAACATGTTTCCATTATGTAGTAGGATGCCTTTTGAACTTCTAGTTGAACTGTCAATAAACAAACACTAATCAGCAGGGCTGTATTCAATTCCTATCTCAGCAAAAAAGCCATTCAAATCACAGCAGTAGCAAAGAGAGCCTGATGCAAAAGAGGAGTAGAAAGAAGAGTATCGCAAATGCCTATTCCTGTAGAAAGAGATCTTGACACTTGGGTCCAAAAGATTCCACTCTTTAAGGTGGGACATCATAATTTCTGCATTGGTTTTCGTAAGGTTCATATATCCCTGACTAAGTTGTCTATATCTTTCTGGTTGGGGAAATGGGGTGACGTATTGGAGCTTGCCTCAAAGTCAGCATCTTCATCAGAGGATATTAAAGACATTTCTTCTATTATGGGGGACTGGGGCGATAGAGATGGGTTATTTAGATATAGGACATTTTTTTTACCTTTACCTCTCTTGTAGAGTAAAATGTCTACCATGCAGAAGTAGCAATCATTGTGGTGATTGGTTTGCGCCTACCAAATGTGAGGAATAGCAAATAGCATGCCTTTTCTGGTACCTCACAGCCATCCTTCTAATGTGGAATGGCAGCTTCCACAGCAAAAGTGAGGTGCCCATGATTTATCTTGATCACCCATGGGCATACCAAAGTAAGCATGATATGCTGTACAAAACTTTGTTCCTTTATCAATTTTGTGCTTTACTTGCTTTGGATTGATGTAATGGCCACAAACATAACAAAATAAATCTGCAGAGTGTCTGCAGGGCCTATTAATAGGTAGCCATCACCATCTAATTCTACTTCAAATATCTGAAAAATACAAAAAAACATTTTAGAAACAGAAATAAGAAACCAAATGTGTACAAATATTTAATAATGGGCCTCAACCAATAAAAACATTACTAATAAACCCCAGTTTTGGGGACATTATGAATTTTGCACTTTAAATTACTTTTGCTATCTCAGAAAAATGCTTTAAAAATGGCTAAAAAGCAAGATTTCTAAATTTGACATATCATAAAAACTATAGTTTTCTGAGCACAACCAATGCCAAATCTGTAATCAGCATGGCCGAAACATATAGTAAAGATAAAAAAATCAACATAAACAAAAAATTGTTGCCCAGTGTAATTTGTAAGCTTTGGTAATAAAGATTTTAGATTAACAATTTTCTTTTTTTTATGAAAGGCATTAAACCCCCCTCCCCCTTCCCACACTGACCAATGGTGGGAGCGGAGTATGAGCAAAAAATAGTTACCATCACAGCACTGCCTTTAACCCTTTTGACTGATCCAATTGCTTAAGTATATTATAAGCTAAGGGTCCAAGAGTTGATCCCTGAGGAACCCCACTGAGCACTTTCTGCCAGTCACTCTTACTGATTTAGTAACACTTTACTATCCCTTAGCCACTCCTGCCAAGATCCCATGTTGTTTTAAATTGACACTATCAGCAGTAAATTTTTTTATTTATTTTATTTTGGCAACCAGTAATTGAAAGTAGTGTTATAATTACAGATAATTTTTTACAATCTATTCTAATATTTGTGATGGTTGAACTGCAAACTGCAAACTTTGTTAGTTATGGCTGGCCAAACCACTGGCCAGATTTGGATGAGACTTGGGGAATAGGGGTAAATGAGGCTGGGGAAGAACATAGGCTATGTGCAGAGGTGGGGAGTCGGAGTCGGGGCTTTTTTGAAGAGTCGGGAGTCGGTAAAAATGACCGACTCCCGACTCTTTGATTCAATTTCTATATGCCAACAATTTACCAGAATACTACTATGCCCTAAATAAATATCTTCCTGAACTAATTCTAGATTCACATTTCCACATTTGATTTATTGTTCTGGTAAATCTTAGCAAATGAATTTCATATTTCTATTTTAGGATACTAGGTACCATATAAAAATTAGCAATATATTAATTATTAATTTAATTAGCCCCTATTAGTAATGAGTCGTGGGCTGAGTAGAAAATCAGCACTCTTTCAATAGTTTAAGCTAAATGAGGATGAAAGTATTTTTATTTGTCAAGTAGAAAAGGATGGTAAAGAGTGTAATGCAAAAATTAGTGCTTACACTGGGAAACATGCTAATGCTCCAACTAGAGCCTCAAACTTGAAACGCCATCTACGAAACAAACATCCCAATATTTATGAGGTTGTAGATCAGCATGATAAGGATAGAGTCGGGGAGTCGGAGTCGGTTTTTAAAAATACCGACTCGGGAGTCGGTTGTTTTTGGCCGACTCCCCATCCCTGGCTATGTGGCATCAGTCTCTGAGGTCATTTGAGGCTGCTGGAGGCCAGTTTTGTTATTCCCCAGTATAGGAGGTCAAATTTGGACTTGTTCATGAAGTTACTGTGAGCTTTGTTACTTATGGCCAGATTTGGATGAGACTTGGGGTAATTCTAGATTCACATTTCCACATTTGATTTATTGTTCTGGTAAATCTTAGCAAATGAATTTCATATTTCTATTTTAGGATACTAGGTACCATATAAAAATTAGCAATATATTAATTATTAATTTAATTAGCCCCTATTAGTAATGAGTCGTGGGCTGAGTAGAAAATCAGCAGTCTTTCAATAGTTTAAGCTAAATGAGGATGAAAGTATTTTTATTTGTCAAGTAGAAAAGGATGGTAAAGAGTGTAATGCAAAAATTAGTGCTTACACTGGGAAACATGCTAATGCTCCAACTAGAGCCTCAAACTTGAAACGCCATCTACGAAACAAACATCCCAATATTTATGAGGTTGTAGATCAGCATGATAAGGATAGAGTCGGGGAGTCGGAGTCGGTTTTTAAAAATACCAACTCGGGAGTCGGGGAGTCGGAGTCAGTTTTTAAAAATACCGACTCGGGAGTCGGTTGTTTTTGGCCGACTCCCCATCCCTGGCTATGTGGCATCAGTCTCTGAGGTCATTTGAGGCTGCTGGAGGCCAGTTTTGTTATTCCCCAGTATAGGAGGTCAAATTTGGACTTGTTCATGAAGTCACTGTGAGCTTTGTTACTTATGGCCAGATTTGGATGAGACTTGGGGGATAGGGGTAACTGAGGCTGGGGAAGAACATAGGCTATGTGGCATTAAGGTGTGTCAATTTTAGGAAGCAAAGTGAAACCTTTAGATTTTCAAAGACTACTAGTGACAAAATGATGCATTTTTATGTGCTAAATCGAAATATGGCTTTAAAATCCAGATTTGACTACTACTAGCTACTTATATTTGAAGTTGAAGTTTATGAAAAATCAGCAATTTTTGCAAGTATTTTTTTTATTGTATATAACTACATTTTAAATACATTACATACAATTAAAGACATTTTGATTGTATTTCAATATTAAAACTTAGAAATATCGATAGGTTTATTGAACTTTGCCAAGGATGCCATGTCTGCCTTGCTCTTGTTCCTGGACATGAGCTCCCTACTGGCCACCTGGCCACTATTGTACACCTCCCTCCTCTCTTGTGAGTAAACATGTTGTGCTGCTTCAGTTGTCATCCTTACACACCTCTCTACTGAGTGTGTGTGTGTGAGGGCCATGCAGGAACTTCCATTGGTCTATCCAGAAACTCCTTGATTGCAGCAGTGGTGAGGGAGCAGGTCAGAGGAGGCTCAGTCACACCAGGGTTCCAGTCAATAAGCTCTGAGAGTTTGGTGGCATCTGGGTTGATGTCAGGAGTCTTCCTGGGTCTGACACTGCAGTCTCCTACCTGTGTGTCCTCATTTCTTCATCCACCCAGCTGTGATTTAACTTGATGTTGAACCAGTTTGGCATGTAGACTCCCACAATTATTCTCAGATTCTTCAGGTTCCTACCCTTCAGCCCATGTTTGGAAATCCACAATCTGCAGAACCTTAGAGCCGTGATGATCCACCTACTGTGACAGACTGGCTCAATCTCCAGGAGAGCTAGACTCTGAGGTACCTCTCCCAATCTGATGGCAGTGATGATTCTGTAGCCATATGATTGGTCTGTGCTGAGGTCCTTGACTACCTCCTGACTGAGATGGGGTAGAGGAGGACCAACAGTGATCCTCGTGAAGTTTGGGTTGATCTCCAGCTCAGTGGCAGTGTCTAACATCTTCCCTAGGGGCCCAGACCACTTGTTGTTGCTCAATGTCTTACCATCCAGTGCAGTCACCAGGTGTCTGAGACTCAGCTCCCCAGTGTGCAAGTCACAGACAATTCACACCAACTTCCTGCTAAGCTTGGCATCCACATAATGCATTACTCCTCCCTCCCAGCCAGTATTCACATTAGTACTGTCACCTATGGCCAAAAGGGTCTGGTCTGCTCCTCTCTCTCTTAGCCAGTTCACCAGATGATCAGCAATGACCTCAGCATGACTTCTCTCCTCTGCAGCTTCCTCTGGTACAAAATGCCACAAATATTTCCCACCTGGTTCATTGCACACTGTGTAGTGTTCTTCCTTAATGAGGCCAGGAAACTGCCTGTCACTGCCCTCAGCTTCCATCATCACTTTGGTGTCATCTTTTTCTCATCAAAGATGATACAGGTGATGCCATTTTCCCTAATCTCTTCTTCAAACTTCTTGACCAGCTCCTTAGTCAGTCTCTCCTGAGCCCTCCTCACCTTGTTGTGGTCAATCACCAGTGCTGTGTCAAACTCTGTGATAAGACCAGCATCAATCCAGGCAGCAGTGGCAATCTCTGCACTCTCTCTCAGCCCAGTGTGATGTCTCAAGCTAGCTAGAGCTATGTTGGTGATATCTTCAGTGTTCTATTTCTTCTTCTTAGCCACAGGCAAGGAAGAAGTTGTTGCAGCCTCTGGTATGAAGTCTTCATCCTCCTCTCTCCTCCCTGCCTCCTCCAGTATATCTCCAGTCTCCTCCAACTCCATCTCCAGCAGTGACTCCTCCCTCAACTCCTCTTCTTTCTTGGCTGACTCCTCTGCCTTCCTTCTCTGCTAGACCCATCTGGTGTGCCCAGACACTGCCCACCTTTTCTCTTTAACCTTTAATGAAGGCAAGCTCCTGCACTGGTATCTTCTGCTCACTCCTGCAGCTGCAGTCAATGTGAACCTCACTGTTGCAGACAG
This sequence comes from Bathynomus jamesi, assembly GCA_023014485.1. Classification (NCBI taxonomy): domain Eukaryota; kingdom Metazoa; phylum Arthropoda; class Malacostraca; order Isopoda; family Cirolanidae; genus Bathynomus; species Bathynomus jamesi. Next base: position 147,900 of record JAJOZX010000114.1, read on the forward strand.
GGTTGCACCCAAGCTCAGTGCAGCTCCTGATCACACAGTGACAAGTCAGGATGTCCATCAGTTTGTCCAGTTTCATCATGAACCTATCTTTGACCTCAAGCTTCACATTGCCAGTGGACACCTTCACTGCCTCATCCCACAGTGCCTTCACTTTAGCTCTGATCCTGACCTCAGTGGTGATTACAGGTCCTGTGAATAGAACATTGGCCTTTCTCCACTGAGCCAATAGCCCTGGAACAATGCCATTGTTAATCAGGTCATTAACTGGGTAATTCCTCCTGTCTTCCTCACTCATCTCTCTCTCTCTCAACAAACCATACCTCAGCAGATCTCTGGTTATGGGCAGCTCAGCAAGGGAAAGTTGCCTCCCAGTCCCCACCAAATGACTTAGGTGACAACTTGATTTGCTTCGGGTTCTGATTTCTTTCTGACTCATCCTGTGGACCTGTGAAAAAAAGAAATGTCCTTGAAATGTGGATAGGCCTACTGATTATGATTACATAAAATTAAGTTAATTGAAATTCTTAATATCTTCCTATAAGCTCAGATAAAAGGTTGTGTTGTTATAGGTACAAGACTTACAAGACTTAATTATTCAAAGTAATGACAATTTCATATATCTATCATATCAAAACACACAAAGTTTGGGTCACACACAACATTTCAAATAATTTGAATTACACAATATTTACATTACGAAGTAATCAAAATTGTCAAAAAGAAGGGAAAATGCATGCATTCACAATCAAAACTCCAGCATTTGTGACTATGTGAAACTTAGAAACCATACTGCACACCAAAAATAACTAAAGTTGACCACACATATCAATGGCACATTGATATAGTATGATGCTACAGTCATATTTAGGTTATATTTCAAACCTTTATGGTTAAATATAAGTAGGTAAATGGCATTTTTAAACAACACTAAAGATATTTCTAAGTTTGCTAGATAATATGACATCATTTGAGCATTTGTAGTTTTTGAATTGTTGACTTCACTAAAATTGACACACCCTAATGTGGCATTGCCCTCCAAGGTCATCTGAGGCTGCTGGAGGCCATTTTGTCATTTTCCAGCTTAGGAGGCCAAATTTGGACTTGCTTATGAAGTCAAAAGTTGTAGGAAATGGTCGATTTAGGGTGCCCCAGCACCGCAATAAAACTATAGAAAAGAATGCAGCCATGAAAATCTTGAGCTTCACATTGTGTCAAGATTTGTGAAGCTTAAGATTTTCATGACTATAGTTTTATTTGAAAATCAAGTTGGTGAATAAATTTAGAAAAGAATGTAATCATCAAAAATTTTAACTATGCATTGGAAGCCATGATAAGTAAAAAAAAGTAAAAAAAAGTGTGACAAGTTGTATTTGAAATTTAACTGCTTTGTGAGCTTCAAGTAAAATCTGTGAAGTTGCATTTAAAATTTAAGTGATTCATCAGCTAATTGTAAATGTTAAACTCTAATTTGCTTAGAGAATATCCTACCTGTAGGATGGGTATTTTTGCTGGAGGCCATTTTGTGCTGATTTTGTGGAATTTTCAGAATGTTTTCACTTTTTTCCACATGGTGCAATAAAGAACTTTCTGGGAGCATCTAAAAACTTCTAGAACCTTCCTTAAGGCTATAAAAGCAGTGGCTATAAGTCATTTGCATCAGTCAGCATTGTGATTCCACTGTGTCAACAACTCTTCACCATTGATTCCAAGCAAGACAAACACTTCAAATAGGTAAGTCATGCCTCCCAAACGATCATCCCTATCCAGAAGTACCCGAAGGGCCAGGCAAATGCGTGCAAGACGCATGGAGGAAACAGAAGAGCAACGGCAAGCTCGCCTTCAAGGTGCCCGCACCAGAGATGCCACAAGAAGAGAAGCTGAGACAGAGGAGCAGAGACAAGCTCGCCTTCAAGGGGCCCGTGCAAGGAGAAAGGCTGAGCAAAGCCAAAAGCATTCAACTTCCACCCAGGCAATGCTGGGTCACTCCACTAGTAACTTTTTAATTTCCAAGGTAACTAGCTGCTCATTTTCAGGTTGGTTCACCAATGTAAATGAAATTGCATAACCTAAATTTTAAGTATAAATGGGAATGCATTTTGTTTCTATAGGCCTGTTGTAGATCATCATTTAGACTTATAAAACATTTCTGTTTTTAAATCTTTTATTTTTAAGGTTCAGTCAAAAGTGAACAATTTTTTGTCAAAACAGGAAGATGGTGCACTGAAGAAGACAACCACAACAGGTCAGTTTTGTTTATGATTATTTCGCTAAGTATTTCCTTTCATACAAACTTTCTCAGGACCTTTCTGGGTCTTTATGTATTGTTGAAATAGAATTAAATAAGTCTACCCTGCTGCACCCCTCTTAAAAGAATAATTGTTCCTTTGTTTCAGACAGTTTTCTAGTTGTTTTTTTTATGCAGGAAGGAGGGGCCAAGGGCAGATGCCCGCAAAACTGCCCCTCCCATAGAAGAAGAAGAGAGCCACAATCAAGGTCTGGGGTTTTTGAGATGCCTAGACACACTGCATTTGAAAGATGGGAGGTCATAAACAGGAGGAAAGATGGATTGCAGAAGATTGTTCCAGAGTTGACTGGTTGAGTAGATGAAAAACTGAAAGTACTGATTAACCCTTGCATTAGATAGTTGGAGAGAATAGGAATGAGAAAGTATAGGAAGTCTGGTACTGCGTGCTCTCTTTAAAGGAGGCGGCATGCAGTTAGAGAGTTCAGAAGAGCAATGTCCGTTATGATAGCGATAATAAAAAGAGAGTGAGGCAACATTGTAGTGAAGAGAGAGAGAGATTGAAGACAGTCAGCAAGAGGTGGAGAATTGATGAGATGAAAAGCCTTTGATTCCACATGGTCAAGTACAACTGTGTGGGTTGAACCCCCGCCCCCATGAGAAGCATACTCCATACAGGGGTGAACAAGATTCCTGTACAGAGACAGCAACTGAGTGGGGGTGAAGAAACCATGGAGGCAGTACAGTACACCTAACTTCTTAGAAGCTGTTTTGTGTTTTGGAAAGAGAGTATATGTGATCTTTCCAGGAAAGATCATGAGAAAAGGAAACGCCAAGAATGTTAAGAGAAGGGGAAGGATTCAGTTGTGTGTTTTTGAAGGTAAGGGGGTAGTTGCTTGGAAGATTATGACGAGTAGACAGATGGAGGAACCGAGTTTTTGAGGCATTGAAAGCCACTCAGTAAGATGATGATGATAGCTAAAATTTCTGTGAATGTCACTCCTTTTGTTTTAGACCCAGGAGCAGTATTTCCCAACTGGGGTGCTGCAGAATTTCATGAAAAGTAATAAAAAATTGAAAAGTTACTGAAGATACGTAAATTTTAAATGAAACAAAACATTTGTGATTTATTATGTTCGTGGTGAGTGATGAAATCCTCAGGTGCAACAAAACAACATAAGGCATTAGGGTGCCTTGAGCCAGGAAGGGTTGGAAACCTCTGCCCAAGGGATTAACCTTTGGCATCTACCTTAATAAGTTGCCTGTGGGCATGATTCACTGCAGGAAGAATGGAATAATGTATCAGTTTAGCATTCACCATAATAATAATGTATCAGGAATATAGGTTTAAGGTTTTACACTAATAGACTGATGTTATTGAGAATACACAAGTAGTAGATGTTGTTGAACTTGGAGTTTTAAAAATTTTTTTTGTTAATACAGTAATCCCTCACTTTATGGAAACTCAATTTATGTAATTTTGCTTTAATGGAAATATTAATAAGGGAATAAAATTCAGTATAATGGAAGTAAGATTCATTATAATGGAAATTTGTGTCTAAAAAAATCACTAACTCAGTCATTAAAATATCTAAGCTATTTTAATTTTACACGGGCAGTGGCTCATGCTCACAACAACAATCTCTCCCATCCTCCCTCCCACCACCTCACATCTCCATTGATAGCCAGACACCCTTATTCTTACTTTTTTCTCACTTTATTAAGTATGATGCTATACAAATATAATGTACAGGGTATTTTAATAAAGTTTGTTGCATTATTATGTGTAGCTATGTGTTACATTGTAGAGTTAAGATTTTGTTCCCTAGGAACATGTCTCCAAATATATAATGGGAGTCTATGGGAAAATAGGATTAGATATTTGGAAATCTGCTTTACAGAAAGATTTTACAGAACATAACCCTTCCCTAAAGCGAGGGATTATTGTACAAAAATCTTTCAGAAAAGAATACAAGTGACAGAGATTTACAATATTTTTTCTGTACAGTTTAGATATTTGATATGGCATTAATATATTCACACTAATTCCATGGTACTCTAATCTGAATATGCTGTTGGAAGCATGGACATATTTTAGGCAAAATTAATGTGATTTTTGTATTCACTGTACTATGTTACAGAAGTGAAAGTGGCAAATAATAGAAATTATTACAAATAATAAGAACAGTAATAATAATAATAAACACAAGATAAAAATTTTACATAATTTTAAATTCATTGATTTATTGTATATTTAGTAGAAATAAATGATGCTTAATGAACACTATAAAAAGCGAGTCCTGTCTGTCTGCAGATACCATGTATTTACTATTAAACAGTTCTGAACATATAAATAAATGTGCTTTGCTTTCTTTCAGCATATTAAGGTTTTCATTGCTGCATTCTTTTGTATAGTTTTATTGACCGAATAATTGACCCCCAATTACTGAGGGTTCAATTATTCAGTCAATAAAACTATAGAAAAGAACACAGCAATGAAAATCTTAAGCTTCACATTCAAACTATTGTATCAAGACTTGTGAAGCTTAAAATTTTCATGGCTGCATTCTTTTCTATAGTTTTATTGACTGAATAATTATCTTAAGCTTCACATCCGAACCAATTGTACATATCAAGATTTATGAAGTTTAAGATTTTCATTACTGCGTTCTTTTCTATAGTTTTATTGACTGAATAATTGACTCCCCAGTAATTTCAGCTTTGTTTAGTCTGCAAATGTCTAACCTGGCAATCCTACTGTATTATTGCACCTGCTATGGAAAAAACTGATAATTCTGTAACAGTGTCGTCTATTGTGGGCAAAAATACCACTATAGCACTAACTACTACTGTTTGTTTCTTCCTTTGAACTTGATACCAAAGTCATGAAAGAGCAGTGATTGATTGCTTGACCCACATTGCTACATAGTGACATCAGACATCGGACATAGTGATGTGTCAGGTGAGGCCTGAATTTTCTTAACAATTTATATTGTGGACACAATAGAAGTGTCAATCCAAGCTCTTTTTAGGAGGCTTAGAAGACGACAAACCATCCCTCACAGATTATATTGTAGCCATACATAGATTTTTTATGTACCAGTATTGGTTATCAGAATTTAACCACACACACACACAAAATCCTCCAATTATTTTGTTTGCTTTTCAGTTTACACCGAAATAGCTGAAAGTGTGTGTCAACGAGATGTATCTTTGCCATCCCCTGGTTCCAGTCCACCAACTCAGAAGCGACGCGCTTCATCGCAGAGCGATGTGTCAGATGAGGCAGAGGAGCACCATAATCTTGCAAGACAAACGCACAGAACAAATTTGACTCCTGAACGACGTCAAGCACGGCGTGACGCTAAGGCAGCATCTCAAAGACGCGCCCGAGCTAACCTTACTCCTGAGCAGCGTCAAGCACGGCGTGATGCAGATACAGCATTTCACAGACAGGCCCATGCTAACCTTACTCCTGAGCCAGCGTCAAGCACAGCGTGATGCGGATGCAGCATCTCACAGACAGGCTCGCGGTAACCTTACTCCTGAGCAGCGTCAAGCGCAGCGTGATGCAGATGCATCATCTCACAGCGGGGCTTCCATGAGCGAGGGTCCGCTCTATCCTTGACCAAAGCCAGCATTATCCTAAATCCTTACTTTTAACCCTCGACCTGCGCGTGTGTTTGGCAAAATATATAAACATGAGGAAGGGAAAATAAATTGTGAAACACTGCAGGGTATATATTTGAGAATTATAAACACCATGGTAATTTGCATTGAAGACTCGACTACAAAGTATACAAATACAGTATTCCAAAATAAGGACCAACTGTAATTTCACCTGAAAATAGATCAGATTTGTATGTAAATCAAAACATTCTAAGTCAATAAAAATAATATATCTAGGCACAGTGATAACTAACCATGGAAACCGTAGCAATATTTTCTTAGATTTAGTTACTTTTGAGTTTAACAACGCATTTGCTATATTTAAAAACAGAATAGAAAATTGTATGAGAAACTGCATAAAAATAATTTTCCTTCAGTGAGAAAAATAGGGTAGAGGGTCAAAGCTTTTGAACGTAAGTACACTTTTTTTATTTTGTGTTTTTATGAAGGAAGGAGGGGCCAAGGGCGAACACTCGCGAAAGTACCCCCCCCCCCCCCAATAGAAGAAGAGCCAAAATCAAGGTCCAGGGTTATCGAGGTGCCTAGACACTGCGTTTGAAAGACGAAATCATAGACTAGACAGGGGAAAAGATGAATTGAGGAAGATTGTTACAGAGTTGACCGGTTGAGTAGATGAAGGACTGGAAATACCGATTAACCCTCGCGTCAGAGAGTTGGACAGAAAAGGAATGAAAGTGTGGTGCTGCTGCTTGCTCTCCTTAAAGGAGGAGGCATGCAGTTAGAGAGTTGCTTAGACACTTGCTTCATGTTTTGCAAAGATCCATAAGGCTTCAAATATTTATCGGTAGGAAAAAAATCGCAAAAAGCAACCTTTACAAACTTAACTGTTAACTACTTTACAGCAGATGGCATTACTTTAACGTTATTGATAGCGTTCAACAGTTGTTCATCAACATTCATATTGTGTGCAGAGAATTATTTTTTAGGTAGTACACGGCATGCAACAATCCACGGAGTCTTTCAAATGTTTTGGTAAGATTAAGTTGGCTGAAAAAACGTTTGACTGACGCAGCTTTTTCAATTTTCGTAACAAATTGTGCTTAAGTTGTTTTGATAAATTTTATATTTATAAACGTGAGGTTTTGATTACCCTAGATTCTGCATATTGTTTCTTTACCCTAAAATGGAAGCATTGTTTCGCAGACAGGCCCGCGCTAACCTTACTCCTGAGCAGCGACAAGCGCAGCGTGATGCAGATGCAGCGTCAAGCACGGCGTGATACTGATGCATTTCAGTATAGACAGGCCTGCGCTGATCTGGTGTATAGACGACATGAAGTTGGTGCAGATCATGGTCCCACAGAACATTTGTCACCAGGTGATCATTGTCATAAAGCTCGCGAAACAATGATTGCTTTATACAGTTTCATACATTGACCAAATAATTGACCCCTAATTACTGAGGGGTAAATTATTTGGTCAATAAAACTAGAAAAGAACGCAACAATGAAAATCTTAAGCTTCACAAATCTTGATACAATGGGTTCGGATGTGAAAGCTTAAGATAATACTGTTCAACAAAGATTTTGTTCTTCTGGTAGTGTTGGTGTTCCTTACTGAATTTTTAGTGATGATTTCAAAGATAATAGTGAATTTTTCCATTACCCACAGATATATATATATATATATATATATATATATATATATATATAAACCGGAAAGGAAACACAGAATGGGGCTCAAGCCCTTTCGTCTAATGACATTCTCAGGAACACTGAAGTAAATAAAGAGTTCAAGACTATATACAGGTTACAAAAAAATATATATGTATATAATAAATATAGAAATAAAAATTGGGGGAGGAGCATACAAATTTATAAGGGAAAACTACCCAAGTTTTAGCACACTGCCCTTGTCTAAATCCATTCTGAACGATTTCAAAACAACGGGATCGAGTTGAAAAAGACCTTTGCTCATGTTAGTTATTTGTAAGTTGGAGAATAGCACACACAAGAATATTTCTATTAACAATGTTGTTCGAGTGAAACAAAACTCAAGCATTATTCCAATCAATACAATGGGATATAACTGACAAATGGACAAAAAGGGCACTGGACGACTGTCCCGTTCTAACGGAATATTGATGCTGTTTTACACCCGTGTGCAAATCCTTTCCCGTCTGACCAATGTAAAAGGAATCACTGTTTACAACCAATTTTATAGATAATGCCTGAATTATTGGTAGGGCTATTTTTTACTATATTTTTCATAATATTGTTATATGAAAATACTACATTAATATCCAAAAGTTTAAGTACATTAACAATGCCTAAAAAGCCTGGGAAAAATGGAAGTACTAAAATATTCTTTACATTCTCGGGAGAGAAATTACATAAGTACGACCTGCCACTACCTGCACACATCGTTTTGGAACTTAAGCTTTGCATCAAAGACTGTAAATTCACATTCAATAGCGAGTATTATCAACAGGTTTTTGGGATGGCCATGGGCAACCCCTTGCCCTTCCTCCAATATTTATATGGAGTTTTTCGAAATTACTTACATTCCGAGAATCCTGGGGGTTGGCATCCCATGGTTGCGGTACGTCGACGATATTCTATGTATCTGGCCCATGAATCGTGATCTGAATAACTTCCTCCTCCAGTTAAATGATCAAGTCCCCTCCATTAAGTTTACTTTAGAACTGGAACAAGACAACTCAATCCCGTTTTTGGATGTGCGTGTACATAGGGAAAGCCCAGGTTTTAAGTTTAGTAAATATCGGAAAAAACAAACAATTTGTCCTACGTACACCTTTACTCTGGACATGACACCCCTATTAAGGCGGCCATATTTTCTTCAATGTTTCTCCGCGCTCTTAGGAACGCTAGTCCGGAATACATCGATGCCGAATTGGAAAAAAACGACGGTATTGGAGTTATCTGTGCTACCCACCTGCGTTTATGGAATCTTGTCTTAACAAGGCAAAACGAACCTTCTATCGTGTGAATAATAACGCTCGCACTTTGTCAAAGAATATTTTAGTACTTCCATTTTTCCCAGGCTTTTTAGGCATTGTTAATGTACTTAAACTTTTGGATATTAATGTAGTGTTTTCATATAACATTATTGTGAAAAGTATCATAGTAAAAAATAGCCCTACCAATAATTCAGGGATTATCTATAAAATTGGTTGTAAACAATGTGATTCCTTTTACATTGGTCAAACGGGAAAGGATTTGCACACGCGTGTAAAACAGCATCAATATTCCGTTAGAACGGGACAGTCCTTTTTGTCCATTTGTCAGTTATCCCATTGTATTGATTAGAATAATGCTTCAGTTTTGTTTCACTCGAGCAACATTGTTAATAGAAATATTCTTGAGTCTGCTATTATCCAACCTACAAATAACTTTAACATGAGCAAAGGTCTTTTTCAACTCGATCCCGTTGTTTTGAATTCGTTCAGAACGGATTTAGACAAGAAGGGCAGTGCTAAAACTTTGGTAATTTTCCCTGATAAATTTGTATGCTTCTCTTACAATTTTTGTTTTTCAATTTATTTTTATTTTTTTGTGACCTATATATCATTGAGGCATTATCTATAAAATTAGTTGTAAACAATCCATTTGATCTTGTGTTGAATTCGAGCAAAGTGCTAAAATTGGTAGTTTTCCTTACAAATTTGTATGCTCCTCCCACAATTTTTATTTCTATATTTATTATATATACGTATATGTATTTTTTTTTTTTGTAACCTATATATAGTCTTGAACTCTTTATTTACTTCAGTGTTTCTGAGGATGTCATTAGACGAAAGCGCTTGAGCACCACTGTGTTTCCTTTCCTTCGTGGTTTTATTCATCATAAATATTTTTCACGTGTTACTTTCGTGAAATAATTTATATATTATATATATATATATATATATATATATATATATATATATATATACATATATACAGGGTGGGCCGTAAGTTTCCATACATAGGAAAAATAAACATTTTTTTATGGACAACCATTTTTATTTATATAATATGCTCTACATGGTTGCCATTGTTTTGAAACACATTTCAATACGTGTTCCCCACTGTTGATGAACACGCATTAGCACAGTTGACGTTATGCTTGTAATGGCGTTGGTGATACGTTCCTTTAGATGATTTATGTCTCGTATCTTTTCCTGATACACCATGGCCTTCAAGTGCCCCCAAAGATAGAAATCAAGGGGGTGAGATCTGGGGATCTGGGAGGCCACTCCACAGGACCACGCCGACCAATCCAAGCATCCGGAAACTGCTGATCCAAATACCGACGCACGTGAAGACCATAATGAGGTGGAGCTCCATCTTGCTGGAAGTAAACTGGGAAGTTACCTTCCTCGTTTAGCAGGGATGGGAAAATCTCTTCTTGCAACATGTTAAGATACCTTTCGGCATTAAGATTTCCACTGACAAAAATTGGTCCAATAATTCTGTCACCCCATATCCCGGCCCACACCATCACTTTACCGGCACCTTGCATCTTCGTCGGACTCAGCCAGTTAGGGTTAGCATTACTCCAATAACGTATGTTTTGCCGATTAACCTCTCCATTGACGTAAAAATTTGCTTCATCAGTAAACAAGATCTTACAAACGCATATTCTTAGGGTATCTGAAACATAAAAACAAACGTTTAAATTTTCCTATGTATGGAAACTTACGGCCCACCCTGTATATATATATAATATATATATATATATATATATATATATACACTAGGGTGACAATAAAAATCGAAAGTTGGAGTTTTTTATTGGCCATTTGTTCAATGCTGCTACTACATGAGAAAACAATGTACTGTAAATATTAGGTCATTCAGATAATATTTAAGGGTGTCTCAAGTGAGGTAAATAATTCTCCTTATAACAAAAATTAATTATTCATTACCTAGTAAAAATAATTAATATTTTTTTAATTAATGTAAATAAACGTTAGTTTTAGGTCATAAGGTTTAAGTGCAGGCGTACTCCAATCGTAATAAGTAAATAATATATTTACTAAATATATTCCAGGGTGTCTTTCATTCAATTGTAGACCACCCATTAATTCTTGCTTTTCCTCAAGCCATACCCCTTTTTCAATGTACCAGGCTGAGACTTCCTATGATCCTCAACAACCTGCAAGAGATGTTGGCGCTGTTCTTCATTCTTCGTAATCTTTGTATTGAAGGCCTGGATCAAGGCAATTCCCCTCTCTGCCATGTCATTGACGACTTTTAGTCCTTCATCTATAGTCAAACCAGTCTTGAAATCTTCGTCGTCCGGCCAGGTCTCTGGTTCCTTGGACAAGAAACCATCATTAATTTTAGAAGTTCAAAGAGAAGCTTTGATCCTTTCGAGGCAAAGTCCGAGAGCTGCTTTGTTGAAATGGAAGAAACAGCAGGTATTGGGGCTCGCTTTGGAGGATCTTCAGCAGCTTCTTTTTCGAGGATTGATCGAGCGATATTCTTTTTCGTCGTTGCATTGATACCTTTATCAAAGAGTGCGAGACCAATCAAGTACTCGCTGAGGTACCATAAGTGACGACCGAGGACACTAAGGCAGGATGCTGAGATCTTTTCATCGTGGTACTTTGCTAGGTCTTGAAGAAGCTTCAAATCGTTCGCGGGAGCAGATGAAGGACTGCTGGCCGTGAACCACGCGCTGACATATAACTCCAGGGCAAAAAATACAAATCGTTTTAAGCCAGACATTTCACGAGTTGTAAGTCTGAACTGATGGAAAAGCAGCAGGATTTTTAATGAATAAATTACTTTTGCCATCCAACGTGCTCGGTGAAGTGCTCCAGGTCGCCGAAACCTAAAGTTAGGTAAATTACCTCCAAGGATTGTAATCGACAACTCCAAGAATTCACGGTAATCATCCCTCGGCTGATGTTTTGTCAGATATAGATTCCAGCAAGCGATCAGTTCTTCTCGATTCTCATTCAGACTCGATGGAAGGTCTGACAGGGTCTTGTACTTATCTTGGCAAATTGTATTCCACGTCTCTTTGAAGCGGGAGAATAGGAGGATATCTGGACCAGATGATGGTCCCATGCATTCCGTGTACGCCTTCTCAACGACAAGTTCTAGGATGTGATGGCGACATGCAAGGTATAAGAGTCGGCGGCCGAGTTTCTGCTCCAAAATTACGCATGCCCCAGACAAGTAACCAGTATTTGAAGCTGTAGTGTCGAAGCTCATAGCTGATACCTTTTCTGACACATTCCATCCTTTGAGCGCAGGCCCCGGGGCACTGGCCCCCCCTGACCCCCCCTCTCGACGGCCCTGTATATATTTTTATATACTCGTATATATATTATCATAGGAAATCAAATTCAGTTCCAAATTTATATAATTTAAACATCAAACTATGCCAACAATTAATGAAACTTTTCTAGAACAATTTCCAATAATAATATAATCAATGTATCAAAATAAAAAATATTACCTTAGATATCTTAAAAGAATCGGGAGAGAACTTCTAAGCGTTGTTTTCAGTCAGGCAGTCGTATGCAAAATGAACTTGAAGCACCAAAAGCTGATCATCCAAAGATTGATACACATCATATTATTTAACGATTTATTTATGAAAATTTTAATTTAATGAAATAAATTAATCGATTTGCATAATCTATAGTATGAAATAAAGGAAACAATTCTATTAAATTATATAATACACTTGCATTCTCGAAACATTTTTGTTTTTGAAGCGTTGTCGAAACTCGTTCATTCTTGAAATTACTTCCGCGCGACAGTTTCATTCATGTGACTCGAGGCACCCCTAAATGCTTTCCGAATTCCATGAGATTTCGTCTACGGTGTTTCCTCATGGGGTGGCAGCATTGGACAAATGGCCGGCAAATTGTTTTGAATTTCAAATTTTATCCCTATAAGAAGTTGTCACCCTAATATACACACACACACACACGCCTTTGCTTTCAATCTTTCAAGGGTTCCGTGCGATGATTCCTCATTTCACGAAAGTCAAGCTTGTCGCCCCTCCTCTTGAGTGAGTTAGCCTGGTGAAGTAGTGAGTTGGTTTCTTGTACTCTCCACCTCACATAGCCAGGTACGCCCGGCTCATCGGGGATTGTTCTGAGCCAGGCGTCTAATCTTCATTTGAAGATGTCCACTGCAACATCACTCATGTTCCTTAGGTCTTTGGGCAGCTGATTAAACAGTTTTGGTCCTCACAAAACTATTTTCTTTCAGGGTTAAGGGTGTTCCTTGTCTAGCCTTTAATTTGGGAACACGACATAGTCTTCCCTTTCTACATCCCACCGTTGTTTGGGGAGTTACAGGGTTCAGAGTAAGATTAGGGACTAGTTTCTCCATTATTTTTCAAGTGTAAATAATGGTGTATATCTCTCTCCTCCTTTCCAGTGAATATAGGTTTAATTCGCGTAACTTTTTCCAGTAGTTTAGTTCTTTGCACTCATCGATCTTGACTGAAACTTCTCTGGATCCCTTCTAGCTGTCTAATGTCTTCTTTTTTATATGGACATGTTAGAACCGAGCAGTATTCCAATTTGGGTATGACCAGTGTTTTCAGTAGAGGAATCATTACATTCCTATCCCTTCGTTTAAAGGTTCTCAGTATCTGCCCAGTTACTTTCTTTGCTCTGTTTACTGCTATCTTGTATTGCGTTTCAAATTTCGCATCATCAGTCATTACAACCCCTAAATCTTTTGCTTTAGAATTTCTCTGAATTTCCTATCCATTTGGGGTATAATATTCCATGGATTTTAGGTCCTCTCTTTTTCCGTACCATAACAGCTGAAATTTCTCAGTGTTAAACTTCATATTGTCTTCCGTCTACTTGTAGATTCTGTTCATGTCTGTTTGTAGAGATCCTGTATCTTCTGGGATTCTTATTTTTCTACTGATCTTTGTGTCATCGGCAAAGGATGTTACTGTGCTGTCTCTGGTAACGTCTTCATCTATGTCAGTTAGCATGATTATGAAGAGTAGTGGAGCTAATACTGCTCCTTGTGGTGCTGAACTGAGGACCTCTGATTCCGATGAAGATATTCCTTGTACCGTAACGACTTGCCTCCGCTCACTAAGGAAATTATATATCCATTTCTCTACTTTTTCTGTGATTCCCATATATTTCAGTTTATGTATTATGATTCCATGGTCACACTTGTCGAACGCTTTGGCAAAGTCTCTGTATATTACATAGTTTTCGTTACTTTCCAGTGCATCATTAATAATGTTGTAGTGTTCCATTAGTTGTGATAGTCATGATCTGCCTGACCGAAACCCATGTTGGTTAGCATTGAATTTTTTCTGAGTTTCCAAAAAGCCATAGATTTTTTGTCTAACTATTCTTCCAAATGTTTTAGTAAGATGAGATGTAAGCGACACTTTTCTGTAGTGTTTGGCCTCGGATCGATTTCCTCCTCTATATATTGGGACTATGTTCGCGCTCTTCAGGATGCCCGGTATTTCTCCCGTGTCTAGTGTTCGTCTCCATATCCAATATAGGTGCTAAGCGATTGCATTCTTGCAGTTTTTGATCAGTGTGGCATTCCATTTGTCCGGTCCCGCCGCTGAGTGTGCTTTTAGTTTCCCTATAGCTTGTGTAATATCATCTGTCTTAAAGTCGAAGTTCGTTATACTTTCCCCTTGTAGTTCTTCAAAGAACGCGTTTCTATCGCATATCAATTTGTCAGTTTTTGGGATACTGAAAGATGATTCGTACTGAGCTCTTAATATTTCGGATACTTCTGTTAGATCATCAGATAAAAAGCACTGTTCTCGTTTTTCAAAGGTCCAATAGTCGCATCGTTTTTCGACTTTCTTTTTGCAAAATTATAGAAGTACTTTGAGTTAACCTTTATCGCCTCTATAGCGTCGCCTTCTTCTTTTTCTGTATACTTCTCAGTTAGTTCCTGTATGACGCAATCGATACTCTGCAGTTTATCATTTACTATTTTTCTGATGTTATCTTTACAGTTACTTAATTTTGCAGTCACTCTTTTTCGGAACAATGACCTCTTTTGTTCTCGAACCTACTTCTCTTTCACCTTTGTTGTATTTTTGGGACATGTCGTTCTACAATTTCCAGCGTCTTCTCCTCTAAGGTCATTAGCATATATATATATATATATATATATATATATATATATATATATATATATATATATCCCCGCAAGGGTTCTAAGCTCGTGCTCTTGAGTGCTCTTTGTGCTCGTTTGTACGTGCTTGTTCCTGGAGGTTTCACTGCGCCCTCCCGGCCCTAGCACCCAAGGATGATGGGGCTCGACCCTGCAGTCCTTGTCATCCTTGGTCTTTTTCCACTTCGACTGTCCCCTCCACCCTTTCTTTTTCCTCTGTCTTTCCTCTCACTTTTTCTTTGTTTTCCGCTGAGATATGCCCTTTTAAATAGAGGCGAATCGGTTCTTCCCGAACTTAAAAAAAAAAAATAATATATATATATATAATATACAGTATATGATACACACAGACCGTGCATGGTCTGTGTGTATCATAAAAACTCAGGGGACCATTCTGAGTTCATTCTCATATATATATATATATATATATATATCCCACACGACCACTCCCGTTCCAGTGTTTCTAGTTGTACCCCCATTTGCTAGCAAACCAGTGGTGTCCCCATTAAGTGCAATTCATCTAACTGCTATTTTAGCCATTTTCAGTGCCACAGTAGCATCTTCCCCCCAGTACCTCTCAAAAAGTGTAGTTCTGATGCTGCCAATGATACCTACATAGTCCAGTTTTTTAAACAAAATTCAAATTTAATTTGTTAAACTGTGGGTGATGGAAACATTTCGCATCCATACTTGTATTGTGTGTGCAAAAATCTACCAGAATCGTTCTATTTTACTTGAACAGGAAAAAAGTTATTTCAGTGTTATTCGTTCAATAAAACTATAGAAAAGAACACAGCCATGAAAATCTTTAGCTTCACAAATCTGGATGCAATGGGTTCGGATGTGAAGCTTAAGATTTTTATTGCTGCGTTCTTTTGTATAGTTTTATTTACCAAATAATTTACTCCCCAGTAATTCGGAGGCTGCAGGCTCTAGCACCGCAGGGCCCACTTTAGCTAGTAAAATAGAAAAAAAAGGATAAATTATGAAATTAAAAGTGATTCATAAAATTAGTATATTTTAGATTATTACTAGCGGAGCGACCCGGCGTTGCCCGGGTGGAAGTTCAACGCAGTTGAACGCTTTTGGCTTGTTTGAAGATATTAAAATAAAAAAGCAAAGCAGGTTGTAAAATGTTGTTGTATTTTCTCGACATTCTTCATAGCTTTTACAAACAAAATGAACAGTTGAAGTAAACAACCTTATGGAAATTCTGACATAATCAGAGCGAAAGATTCTCAGTCGAAGCTTCGGGATAAACAACATTCACAATCTTTCCTCCAGGAGCAAGGATGAAGAGGTTGTTTGGAGAGCCCTCCCTTGAGCAACCAATGTAAAACTGACCATGTGTGAAGCATGGAGATGTCAGATTCAGTCCAGCAATCTTCAAGGATTGCCCCTGGGCCTTGTTGATGCTAATCGCGAAACTGAATTGGACAGGGAATTGTAGACGACTGAACTCGAAGGGTAGATCTGTTAGGATGATCGGGATTCTTGGAATAACTACGATCTCACCCTTGGAGTTAAACAGCTGGAGTGCGAAAGCGAGCAGGTCCCAATTACTGGCGATGCTGCCTTTCTCTGAGTTGCTGCTGTCTGTCCTCTTCAGTATATATATATATATATATATATATATTATATTATATATATATATATATATATATATATATATAATACATACATACACACACACACACCACGTGTATACATGAACCTTATGTTGTTTCGTGCGTTGGTCTCTCTTCACACGGAGGTCAAGCTGGTGGCCCCGCTCTAGGTCTGGCTTGGTGGGGGAGCGAGTTGCTTTCTTGCTCTCCACCGTACATAGCCAGGCACGCCCGGCTCATCTGGTACCGTCCTGAGCCAGGCATCCAGTCTTCTCTTGAAGACTTCAACTTTGACCCCCGTTACGTTTCTGAGGTCCTTTGGAAGCTGGTTGAAAAGTCTTGGCCCCCTGACAACCAAGTTATTTTCCTTCAGAGTTGAGGAGGTCCCTTGTCGGGCCTTTAATTTGGGAACACTACACATTCTGCCTTTCCTATTTTCCAGTGTTGTTTGAATGGTAATTGGGTTTAGTTTTAGGTTTGGTACCAGTTTTTCGATCATTTTCCATATGTAGATTATGGTGTACCCCTCTCTTCTTCTTTCCAGGGAGTACAGATTTAGTTTACGTAGTCTTTCCCAGTTGTTGTTTGCAGCCATCAATCTTGGCTGTGAAATGCCTTTGCGTTTCTTCTAGTGTATTAGTTTCTTCCTTTTTATATTGGGACGTCAAAACTGAGCAGTATTCAAGTTTTGATATAATCAATGTTTTTAGCACGGGAATCATTACTGTCCTGTCCCTTCTCTTGAACGTTCTTAGTACCTGTCCGGCGACTCTTTTTGCTTTATTTATCGCTACCTGATTTTGTATTTCGAATTTCGCATCATCTGTCATTATTATCCCGAGATCGATCGCTTTCGTGCTTCTCTGAATTTCCTGTCTAGCTGGAGCATAATATGCAGTCTAAGTTCTTCTTTTCTACCGTATCTCAAGAGCTGAAATTTCTCGGTGTTAAATGACATGTTGTTTTCTGACCATTTGTATATTTTGTTCGTGTCCCTCTGCAAGGCCTCCACGTCATGTACATCACTGATTTTTCTGCTGATCTTTGTATCGTCTGCAAAGGATGTTACTATACTGTTGCTGTTTACTCCGCTGTCTATGTCTGTTAGCATGATAATGAACAGGAGTGGGGCCAGTACTGTCCCTTGTGGTACTGAGCTGCGTACTTCCGATTCTGATGATGATATACCTTGAATTTTGACGACCTGCTGACGTTCTCTGAGGAAGTTGTAGATCCATTTTCCCACTTTGCCTGTTATTCCCATATATTTCATTTTATGTGCTATTATACCATGATCACATTTGTCGACAGCTTTAGCAAAGTCTGTGTATATAACATCGTAGTTGTCATTGCCTTCCAATGCATCTAGGATATTATTGTAGTGTTCTATTGGTTGTGATAGGCATGATCTACCTGATCGGAATCCATGCTGATTTTCGTTGAATTTTTCCCGTGTCTCCAGGAAATAAATCATAAATTTTCTCTCTAACTATTCTTTCAAATACTTTGGTGAGGTGGGACGTCAATGACACTGGTCTATAGTTCTTTGCTCGAGATCTGTCCCCTCCTTTATATATTGGGGCAGTGTTTGCTCTTTTCAAGATGCTCGGCATTTCCCCAGTGTCTAGGGATCTTCTCCATATCCAGTATAAAGGTGTAGCTATTTCATTTTTACAGTTTTTAATCAATAATGCGTTCCAATTGTCTGGACCTGCAGCTGAATGTGGTTTCATTTGTCCTATAGCTCTCGCTACATCTTCTGAGGTAAAATCAAAGTCTGTTATATACTCCTTACAATTCCTCTTCAAAGAATGCATTTATGTCAGGTATCGCTTTGTCACTTTTTGGGGGTACTGAAAACTGATTCATATTGAGCTCTCAATGTATCAGATGTTTCTTTTGGATCGTCGGTTAGTTCATTATTTCTCGTCCTTAAGGGCTCAATAGCGGCACGCGTTTTTGTTTTCCTTTTTACATAGCTATAGAAGTATTTTTGATTTTCCTTTATTGCTTCTACCGCCTTTTCCTCTTCCCTCTCTGTATGGTCCTTAATCAGGGCTTGTATTTCCCTATCGATACCCTCCAGTTTTTCTTTTATTGCTTTACTGTCATTATCTCCGCAGTTGCCTAACTTCGCCTCCACTCTCTTTTGCGGAATAGTCTTCTCTTTTGCCTCTCTAGCCAGCTCCTCTTTCCTTTTGGCTGTGATTTCGGAGCATATTTTTCTAAAATTCTCAGCGTCTTTTATTCCAAGGTTGTTAGCATTTCTTCAGTTGTTTTATTCTCGAAAATTGTTCTCCATTCTATTTGGGCCATGTGCGATCTGATTGCTTCCCAATTTATAGTCTTTGAGTTTAAGTTAAAGGCCCCGAATTTACTTCTTTCCTCAATATGTGTATTGTCTTTTAATGCTGTCGTCATATTTGTTGATATCTCGATTAAGTTGTGGTCTGATATAATGGTTGGGTTATTTTTATATCAGCAATTAAGTTCATGTTATTCGTGGATACCAGATCCAGGCAGTTGTTTTTTCTGGTATTTTCCGATCTCCTGTGTCAGCATAAACATTTGTGAGAGCCTCAACATTTTTTGCTTGCTCCTGGTCTTCTCTTGTGCCCCCTTTGTCCTGGTGAATAAATATATATATATATATTTATATATATTATATATATATAATATATATAGATATATTATATATAATAATATATATTCCTATCCACCTTTTTGTATTTATAAATGGGAAGTTAAAGTCTCCGCAGATCATTATATTGGGGGATGGAGGGTTTATGGCCTTTATTAGCTTTCTGATGTTATCAATGGCCTCCGAGAATTTTTCGGTTGGGGTGCTTGGAGGTCTATAGATGACTATTACTATCACGTTTAGTTTTTCTATTTTCACTGCTAGGAGTTCCACATAGCTGTTTAATTTACTTATTAGCGGCTCTGTCATAGGACCTTCCTGTACATATATAGCACAGCCACCTTAACGTCTCGTCGTTCTGTCCGCTCTTAGTAAGTTGAAGCCCTCTATATTTATCTCTCTCTTATCAATACAATGTTCGCAGTTTTCACAATTTCCTTGGCAATCCTTAAGATGAGTTTCTGTGAGGCATGCGATGTCCGCCCTTGTCTCGTCCATAAATCCTTTCAGGTACGAAACCTTATTGAGTGATTGGTTTGGTCTTATTCCTTGAATATTAGCCAGGACAATTTTTATGTTCTCCGTTTTTCGTTGCCCCTTGTGCATTTCAAGTTCGTTTTCCTTCGATATCGCTTGATTCGTTGCCTTATGATCCTCCGAGAGAGATCCGTTTCCGTCTACTTGTACTGGTAGCTTCTTGTCCGGTAGCGGTTTGGCTCGGGGGTTTCCAGCTGTGTCAACTGCATGTGGATGACATTTAGCATCCGTAATGTGTCCGCGATGTTGAAAAAATTTTCTTGTTCGCTTATTGTGTTCCTTTTTTTGTTTCTATTGTTATTGTTATTCTTATTGTAATTTAAACGTTTTCCTTTGTTCTTTGAGTCCGTCGTGTCAACTGTGTCATCTGCATGTGGATGACATTTAGCATCCGTATCGTGTCCGCGATGTTGAAAATTTTTTCTTGTTCGCGTATTGTGTTCCTATTGTTATTTAAACGTTTTCCTTTGTTCTTTGAGTCCGTCGGGAGATGTTGATAGTAGCATTTTTTCCCGAATTTGCAGGTTCCATATTTTGTCTAAGTCCTGCAAATGTCCGGGTGGTAGAATTTACATGTCTCCAAATTTACAATGACCATTATTACAGAAGAAATTGCATATTGGGGGATGTTCATATATACATTGTCCTCTTTTAAATCTGCAGTTATCTTTTTATAATATCTGCATATAATTCCTTCCCCATATTTACTCGTGGCCTTTGTTTTTTGCTCCTTATTGGAGGACAGTTTCACTCCGTTTTCTTGACTGCCCTCTTGTCTTGTCCTATTTGTGCTAGTTGTGTTTATGTCCTTCGTTGCCCTTATGCTATGTGTTGTCTTTACACTCTTTGTCGCCTGTGTGTTTTCGGCCTCGTTTTGTGAGGGTATTTGATTTTTTTCTATTTCGCCTTTCTCAGTTTCTTCCGTTTTCCACTGTTCTTTGTTCCCACTTTCCTCTTTCATTCTCTTCTCGTAGTCTCTTTCTGCTTTAAATAATGTAAAAGAGTTTAATTCGGTCAAGCAGTTTTCGCAGAAAATTTTTAGCCCATTAAACTGCTTTGCGTTCGTTATAAGGGAGATTTTTTCATCTTCCCACTCTTAAGCATTTAAAATCAAAAAGTAGCTGACAAAAATCACACCTCATCGCCCCTGTCTCATCTGTTGCATCCTTACAGATACCACAGAGTTGCGGGTATGTATTAATTTCCATGTTGGTGAGTATACCGGTATTAACGAACAATAAGTTTTCTGTTTTAGGCTTCGAAGACTAGATGAACCTGAAATACGACTCGTTGGTGATTCCATTGTTCGAGGGCAGCTCGAGGAATTCTGCGGGAGAAACCCCCGTCGTAGGCGCCGTTACTGCTACAATGGTGCAAGGGTGGATATAACTAATAGTGTGGATATTTTTACAGACGGAACCTCTGAGGACATAACGTATGTTATTCACGTCGCCACTAATAACGTTCTAAATTCTAGATCGGAAGAGCTGCTGGCTAGGTACAGGTACTTACTAGAGCGACTAAAAGAAAAAAACTAAGATTGTTTTAACAGGTATACTTCCTCGAATTATCCAACGTAACGAGTTCCACAGCAAGGCGACCTATATTAACAATAACCTAAAGTCACTTTGTCAACAGGAAGGAGTGCATTTTGCAAATTTTTGGAGCAGTTTCTACGGCAGGAGGGACTTGTTCCTTGGAGATGGACCTCACCTTAATGACGTTGGAGCTGCGCGTTAGGAAGACTATTTCATAATACTGTTTCTTCTTTTCAGGCTGCCGTAACTCGAACGATCCCGGCGTAATTTCCTTAAAATTCCCTTGCGTTCGCGAAGGTATCGCGGTTACAAACAATTTGAAGGTTCTATCCTTAAATTCTCGTAGCCTACAAAATAAAATAAACGAATTTTTTCTTTAATTGCTTGTAAAGACTACGATTTAATTACGATAAATGAATCGTGGTTTAGCACTGAAACACGTGACTTTGTAGGGGAGTATCAAATTAGAGGTTATAGACTTTTTATTAAAAACAGAATAGGTAGGCGAGGAGGCGGTGTTATGTTGTATATCAAAGATAATATTGGGAACGTTATAGAAGTGAAGCACAGAATTCCATGACCAATAGATTCGACTATAGCAGAACTTAAATTGAACGATTTCAAACTTCTTGTTGCTGTTATATATAGGACCCCCTAATCAAACAGCTGATACGGACGAAGCGTTATATTGTGAGCTTAAGAGAATAATAGGTAGTGAGCAGGCCTTTGTTATGGGTGACTTTAATTGTGCCAACGTGGATTACGATATAATGCAGGGAGACGCGGAAGGTAATCGTTTAGTTAATTTTCTCGAGGATCTACAGATCTACAGAAGCTAAGGCTAACAAAGACCCTAAGATCCACTCTAAGGCTAGCCCGAGAGAAAGGAGAGAGTAGGGGGTTAAGAGAAGAGAGGAGAATAAGGGGTTAAGTAAGGAGCAACACCTATCATTCGTGGGTTAACATTCATTCAGAAAAAGAGGGAAAAAGTCTCACCATCATCATCCGCCGGCCACTGCCGACAAGTCAGAAAAATAGTCGGAGAATATAGGAGAGGGGTAAAAAATGAAAAGAAGTAAAATAAGAACGCTTACAAACCATGCAAACAGTCTTAACTCACTGTCATACCATGCAAACTACAAACATGCAAGGAAAGAGTTACAGACATGCAAAGTAAGGCGGATAAGAAAAAAAAAAAAGTAGGTAAAGTTAAACAAAAAGTGGGTTAGTTTACGCTATGAGCTACATCTACATTCGTGTTAGTCTAATTTTTTTTTTTTTTATTGCTGGCATCACACGCTGGCATGTCACAAGCTGGCATTCATCGTCAACAGACTCATCCTCGAGCACCACCACCAGAGCTCCTGTTGTTAACTTTCTTTTTAATTTTAAACACGTTAATATTTTTAAAATGTCTGTCAAGACGGTTCTTAAACACATTAACGCTGGTAGAATGAACGACTGACGCGGGAAGATTATTCCATTTATCAATTACTTTAAACGTAAAGAAGTTTTTAGCGATATTAGTAATGAAACGTCTGCCACGCAACTTGAATCCGTTATTGCGAGTATTACTATTATCGAAAGTGAACAATTTGTCAAAATTTACGTTATCGATGTTATTAACGATTTTGAAAACTTCAATAAGCTCCCCCCTTAATCTCCTAGTTTCGAGTGAATACAAGTCTAACACTTTAATCCTATCTTCATAAGGCTTATTGCGCAATGCCTACGAGGTTGGACAGAATTTTAGATTTAGTAATAACTACGGACGATGGGCTAATCACTGATCTTCAAGTAATAGAACTGTTAAGCAATAGCGATCACAATATGGTAGAGTTTGTCCTCTCAGTAAGTCACTCGAAACCAGCTAACGCGACTAAAATTCCTAACTTCCAGCACGCAGACTTTTGTAAATTTAGAAATGAATTGTCACACGTCAATTGGGAAAACGTAATGGGGATCGTTTGAAACAGTATTTAGGACTATAAATGAGGAATGTGTACCGTACAAGATTAAGCGTGCGAAAGTAAATAACAAGCCCTTGTGGTTTACTTCGAGTAGGGGATATTATAAGGAATAGAGATAGGGCTTATAGGCTACATAAGTGCGATAAAGACGATTTGTGGTTACGAAACAACTACATATCTCTAAGGCGTGAAGCGAAAAGCGTAATAAAAAAGTCCAAGCGTGATTCTGAAATCGCCATTGCTCGTGACGGCAAAGAAAATTCCAAGCGATTCTTTCAATACGTCAATAATAGGAATCCAGTAAAGAGTGTCTTGGGGCCGTTGAAAAATTCTGACGGAGAGCTAGTTTCTGAAAACAAGCAAATGGTTATCCTGCTAAACGAATTTTTTACGTCAGTTTTTACAATAGAAGATGTAACGAATATCCCTACGGTCATAGACATAATACCTTTTGACACTAGACAATATTGTGGTTAGTGAAAGGGAGGTAATGCGCTCTGTTGATAAAATGAAAATGCGTAAAACACCGGGTCCGGATTCCATATATCCCATACAACTAAAAGAATTAAAAGAAAGAATTGTTGTGCCGCTAACAGATTTTTAATGCGTCTATTTCTGAAGGTGCGTACCAGATAATTTCAAGTTAGCAAATGTAACGCCTATTTTTAAGAAAGGCGATAAAGGTGCGGTGGGAAATTATAGGCCAATCAGTTTAACGTCTGTTGTAGGTAAGCTACTGGAATCAATAATTAGGGATCGTATAGTCGAACACTTGGAATTGCACAATTTGATTAGAAATACGCAGCACGGTTTTAGGCGAAACAAATTTTGCTTAATTAATCTTTTAGAATTTTTTCAAACCGTGGTTGAAGTTTACGATAGTCATCGGGCGGTAGATGTAGTGTATTTAGATTTTCAAAAAGCGTGACACCGTACCGCACAAAAGACTCATTGAAAAAAAACTAAGGCTCATGGAATCAGGGGTGTAGTAAATAAATTGGATAGAAGAGTGGTTGCGAGGTAGGAAACAGAGGGTGGTCGTTGATGGAGCGAGCGGCGTTCCTCAGGGTTCTGTTTTGGGCCCCAAAGGCCCCACTTTTTACAAAGGGGGACAACCTACCAGTTGTCCCCCCACCCCACTTTCGTGGATGAATTGCTATAAATGCTAACTATTAATGGCACCTAATAAGACGTTATATGTCGTATTATATGCATATGCAAATGTAGTAGCAATATTATAAATTATTGTCATGAACACCAGTGTATATTTATCATGGAATTTAGCAGTCAATTTGCATTTTAATAATTGCACGTAGCATTTGTGTGTTCTTGGTCATTAAGTACGCGAAATGGAAATATGTTAAATAAACGGTTTTGTTACGTATCATTTTCAATATCAAAGTGCAGTTTATTTGTTTTATATTTCACGAACATATTTTGTTATCAGTTTATGTACATTGACCTCTGTTGTCTACAGGGTAATAAAAGATTTATTTCGGTTAAACATATGTGTGATATTATGTTACGTGAAAGGTTAAATATTATAAATAGTTTGTATTCCGTTTCTTATTTCTGCAAAAAAAATGTTTAAATAAAGAAACATAAAATGATTAAATACAATTGAGTTTATTTTAACATGCTGAGAAAAATACAAAAAAACGGGTAAATGGTAAATTACGACATTAATATATTAGACATTAATATATTACACGCAACAGCTAGCTACTCAGAGTTTTTTGTGTGACGCTGTTTGAAGGCGAAGTGTCCCCTCAACTATTTTAGAGCAATCGACGCCCCTGATTGGGCTCTTATATATATTAACGATTTAGATGTCGGCCTAGTCAGTACAGTTTCAAAGTTTGCGGATGACACGAAGTTGGGTGGTAGGGCAATTAATTAATGATGAAGATAGAAGTAAAATCTAGGAAGATCTGAACAAAATCGTTTAGTCAGTCACATGGCAAATGAGATTTAACGTCGATAAGTGCAAAATTTTACATATAGGTTCGCGTAACGGTAATTTTGCGTATAGTATGTCAGGGAAGGAGTTACCAAGCGTAGAGCAGGAAAAAGATTTAGGAGTTATAGTCACTGGTGATTTAAAAGTAGCGAAACAAAGTATAGCAGCGGTCAACAAAGCGAACAAATTGTTAGGTTTTATAGCTCGGAATTTTGAGTACAAATCGCGCGATATTATTGTTCCTCTTTATAAATCACTAGTTAGACCCCATTTGGAGTACGCGATCCAATTTTGGAATCCGCATGCATATGCGCAAAGATATAGACAAACTCGAAAGAGTTCAAAGAAGAACAACTATGATGATTCCGTTGCATAGGTCGAAGTCGTACGAGGATATAAGGAGTTAAAATTGACTACACTCCAGACTAGAAGGCTAAGGGGGTGATCTAATCCAGGTTTTCAAAATTATGAATGGGTTCGATAACGTAGATAGAGATAGCTTTTTCGAAATATCTCAATATAATAGGACTAGAAATAACGGGTGTAAGTTGACAAGTAGAAGGTTCGAGACAGCAGTTGCCAAAAACTTTTTTACGCATAGAATAGTAAATAGCTGGAATAGTTTGCCGGTAGAAGTAATTAATAGCAAGTCCATAAACATGTTTAAAAGTCGATTAGACGCATATGATAGATTGGGTATAGTTTAAGGTAGTAAAATTAAGATTTTTGTGGTTCGGAACCCACGTAAAATTGTAGGTCCCCTCCGCCACCACGGAGGACATGCGCAATACACAACTACAACCATAGTTAGGTAGACCAGCCATGAGTGGATCCTAGAGTCTTTGTTGGTCTGAAACATTATAACATTATACACAGAATGTTTCATAACATGTGGGACGCACTTTCAGGATGGCTTCAGGACCTGAAAACAATGAAAAAAGTTTATATAAACATATGCCCGAAATCGCATTGTTTCCGAGTTACAGCCCGTTTTGTGTTCCAGCAATTCTTTCCGCAAACTGTTTACAAACACTGCTTGCCGACAATGTTTGCGAGTGTGTACGTGACTTATTTCATGTATGGCCTTGCTGATTGTAATGTTTCCTACACTCTGTAACATGTTTCAATATCGTTGAGTGTAGAGCCATCAGTCAGTCAGAGTTGCATCGCGGTGTTTCACTATTCTATTCGTAACTTCTTACTGTGAATAAGTGCAGTCCAGTGAAAAAAAAAACCTTAAATTTTTTGTGCTATTCAGTGATAGTATGCATTTGAAGTGAGAATGAAGACTTATTCAAACAGAGAAATGGCAGGCATGCATCTCATGTATGGACTTGCCGAGTGTAATGTGGCCGCAGCAAGACGTTTGTATGCGGAAAGGCTTCCGAATCGCCGTCTGCCAGATAAGAAGACCTTTCAGGGAATAGACGAGCGTCTTGGTGATACAGGATCATTCAACGAGCGAGTTTCACATGGTGGTAGACCAATCAGCACCAGAACTGTTGAGTTGGAGTAGCGGGTCCTGAATCGCGTGGAGGAACATCCTGGTGTCAGCACCCAAAGGATAGCAACAGTAGAGGGTGTAAGATACACAACTGTGTGCAGAATTTTACGGGAACAACAGCTTTACCCATATCACATTCAGAGAGTACAAGGCCTTACTGAAGCTGATTTCCCACCACGAGAGGCTTTTTGTACTTGGTTCCTTCAACAGTGTGCTCGCGATCCTCTTTTTCTATCCTCCATGTTGTTTTCTGATGAGGCTGCCTTCACAAGAAATGGCATGATCAATTTTCACAACACTCGTCACTGGGCTGGGCCGAAGAGAATCCGCATGCCATCATCCAGTCAAGGCACGAACAACAATTTAACAGGACTTATTGCCGACAACTTAATCGGTCCTTTTGTTTTGCCTGGAAGATTAACAGGAGAATCCTATTCCAATTTTTTAAGGAATGATTTAAGCGATTTACTAGATGAAGTTCCTCTAGGTGTCCGACGTCGTATGTGGTTTATCCATGACGGCGCTCCGCCTCATTTTAGTCGAGTAGCCAAAGACTATATGGGTGACTATTTCCTTGATAAATGGATAGGCCGTGGAGGACCCATTGCGTGGCCTGCTCTCTCCCCGGACCTGAATCCACTCGATTTTTACCTGTGGGGTCATCTGAAATCCATCGTTTACGTGACACCCATTGACAACGTTGAAATGCTTCGCCAACGTGTAGAACAAAGGATGCCAGAAAATCCGAGCAATACCTGGAATGTTTGAACGTGTCAGTCTATGACGAGGCGGGTTCAGACGTGTATTCAAGCGCAAGCCGGTCATTTTGAGCACTTCCTTTAAAGGTAAGGTGATACTTGCTGGAACACAACGGGCTGTAACTCGGAAACAAAGCGATTTCGGGCATATGTTTATATATAAAACTTTTTCATTGTTTTCAGGTCCTGAATCCATCCTGAAAGTGCGTCCCACATGTTATGAAACATCCTAAATCATTCTATGTATATATTGCATAATTGCGTGTATGTCGATATACCACCCATACAAAATGAAAATGGGTGATAGGTATTTGCCAAAAAACTGTACGTGATGAGAAAAAATGGATATGATTTTTGGATTCAGCACACCTGAATTGATAAAAAACAGTTGTGTGTGTTGAAACATCAGATATGTTGCATACCAGTGTAATTATAAAATGGGAACTTAATTACTATAGTAATAATGTAATGGCAGTAGTGAACTTGTACATCTGTAGGAGCTAATGAAGTAGTACATTCATGACTTGCAAAATACATTTATTGATGAAGCCTGTCCGATAAGTATGGGAATTGCATTCCATACATCTGCTTCTTTGAAAGAGAGTGCATTTCCTGCAATTTCCATTGTATAGTTTAGTTTGCGTATAAAATCCCTCGGTAGTCTGATGTTATAATGGTGGAGTTGGGGGGGGGGGGGGATTGCTCTTGTGAATGGGTGACATAGGTTGATTTTTATTGATAACTTTGAACATATTGACAGCAACATTGCATTTGTATAAGTCATTTAGTTTTAAAATGTTTAGCATTTCAAACATTGGGGAAATGACCTTGTCTGTTGTCATTATTCAAGAGAGTTTGCAGACATTTTTTATGAATGACTGCCAAAGGGTGTTTTATACGTTTCTTTGGCTACCCCATGTTGTAATAGAATATAATAAATGTGGATGGATGAAGGAGTAATACAAGGCAAGGAGTGTGTTTCGAGCAAGTGTCTTTTTTCGTTTAAATAATATGAATAGACATCTTCATATTTCAGATTTGATACGTTGTACATGACTTTTGAAATTCAGTTTTTTGTCTAAATTAATGCCACGTACTTTAACCTCATTCACCCTCGCAAAAGTAGTACTGTATTTCCAATTTTTATTGATAGTTTGTATTTAATATGTTTTGTGGTAATAATGAAACGACTGCCAGGTTCAGTTTTGTTAAAAGGGGGAAATTTTGAAATGAAAGTTATCATTATATTCATTGAAATATAATTGGGGATCGAGTATTTTGGAACAAAAAAAAAAAAAGGCAAAATGAAAATATACACAAGTACAAGAATCTTGTGCTTGCGTATATTTTCACTTATCTTTTATTGGACCACCTTGTACTTCGGTAAGGTTTTATTTACAAGGAGAACGCTATTATGCTGTAAGTCATTGGTGATGGGAGATTTAGTAAAATAGATCATTACTATTTTGGTTTCAAACCCATTTTTATAAGGGAAAAACTTTATTATTTTGTTGTTCTTACGTTTGTAGATTTTAAGATAACGTTTCACTGCAACAAAACTCAAATATATGAAGACTTTGTGGTAATTTTAAATCTCTTTATTAAATTTTACAGATATAATAGAATTGTGTGAAACTGGAGTGAGTGAATGTGATAATAGTTCACAGACATGTTTTGTGAAGAAGATAATCGGAAAACGAGAGGATCATTCATCGTTATTTGATCATTCTCGAGTCTCTCCCGAATTGAAAGATAAGAAAACAGAGGTAAAAAAGGAAAACATTTGCGCGAAGGATGGCATTTTGGAGCGTGATGAAATCAATTTCAGTCCTCTCCCAGAAGATCAACTCCAGACAGAGGTATGTAGCATTCGTAGAAAAAAACTGTTGAAAATTAATCTGTTGGTAATATTAGCGGCATCTTGTGATAAATATTTTAAAATTGATAATCTTTACTGTCAAAGTATCCAAAAATTAACATCCAGAATCTCATATTTTCCCCACACGAAGGGTGCTACACGTTAGCCAGAACAATCGCGGGGTAGGTGGATGACCTAACTCGACCCAAGCAGGCGGTGGGAATCGAACCTTGTCATTCGCAACCAGAGTCGAATTTCCAACCAAGCGAGCTACCGAAGCTCAGACTCAAAGTATCATTTATCTAATTATAATTTCTTAATATGGTTTGTGACCTCTCAAATTGAAATGTCAAAATACTTCAGTTGCGTCAAGTGTGTTTCCGAATCGAACCTGACGAAGATGTGAAAATAGAAGAAGAACCTTTTGATTTCACTGCAAATAGAAGCGTTCTCCATCAGGTAACCAGTGGAATTTTTTTCTTAGAGAAAAAAGTCGTTATTTTTGTGTACATTCTTCAGTGTCGCATCGAGGGTGAGGTTTTGCATTTTTAATGCTTTTTTTTTTTTTTTTTTTTTGTCAATGGCACATTATTATTTGAAGGTGCGTTATGTCGTGTCCATTAGCATTAGTTCCGTCGATCAGTGAAGTTAAGCAATATTGAGCTTGGAGAGTAGTTGGATGGGAGACCGTCCCTTGCGTCCAAATTATGTAGCGATCCGTGGTTCAGATCCCACATAAAGCCGTAGGTCCCCTCAGTCATATGACCTTAGATGTTGCGGAAGAAGTTAATAGGTCCGGTGCTAGTGTCTCCGAGCAACTGATATAATGAGCAAACCAACAACACCATCACTACATTTTGCGTCACAGTGGACGCATCGAAGTTTGTTAAATGACATAATAGGCGATCAATTAGGCCTTTACAACCGATATCTTTTGTGCCACTTTATTTCGAAAGACATTTCTCGTAAATAAATATTGATTTTTTTAACAACAAATCCGATGGGCTAACCAGGAGAGAATGCAGCTAATAGAAATCTATTTTACAAAAGTGGTACCAATCGCGCGAAACGTTGTCTTAACTGTATTAAGTCGTGGACCCACATTTTAAAAGAATTGGTCCAAGGACCCCACAAAATTGAAAACCCTGGATGCAATATTGATTCTTTAAGTGCCGAAAGTACCTCTTGTTCAAAAAACGTTGCATTCCCTCCGATGTTGAAATATGTACCAGGTTGTGTTGGCGTTTACTTTGTCAAAGCGTAGTGGTAGCGCTTCAACCAGATCCCAATCCTGTGGTGCTGTTTTTCATTTTGTGTGTGTGTGTGTGTGTGTGTGTGTGTGTGTGCGTGTGCGCGTGCGTGCATTGAAGAAAATATAATTAGTTTTAAGTGTGGAGGAATAATAATAATCAAAAGATGAGGGAGGGGATAGTACCGTGGCAACTTGTTTCCCAACTGTGTGGAGGAGACTCCCCGAAGGGTCACCTGAGCCTGACCACTGACATAGTGGTTGGTTGGTTGAACCCAACCAAAGAGCTAGCAACAGAGAGCGAATCCGGAGTCCGACACCAGTACTACTCAGAGTTGGGCAGTAACGTCGTTACTTTTTTAGTAACGTCAGTGGTAACGACACTACTTTTCAAATTTGGTAACGTCGTTAAATTTTAGTCAAAATAGTGCGTTACTCGTTACTTTTTAAAATTCACTAAAATTATCCTAATATACTTAATAGTATAAAGTAACCAATAGCAATTAGTTGTAGAGTATCTACAGTAGTTACAACAACAACAACTCTTTTTATTATTTCACACTAATCGATATGCTACTTATTATTTATTTTGGTCATTTATATTTCTTTTTCTTGTATTGAATTAGTCCTATGTTGCTCTTACTTTGAATATTAAAAAGGAAAAAATGAGGGTAGGTAGTGTCACAATGTATACTTGGTTTTTTGTCTTGAATTCAGTGCTTATGTTCAATTTTGTAAACATATACAGTATATAATAATAATAATAATATACGATGTACAGGGTGGGAGAAAAATCTAATGATTTTATACATACAAATAATTTGTTAATAATAAAAAATTCCAATATCATTGCAGTATATGCGATACTTTTCAAAGCAACTACACAAGTCCAGGAATGGCCCTAGGCTAGTCAGGATGGAATACAGCAATGAAGAAGAAGTGTATCTTGTATCGTGGTCTGTTTTTTTATAATAATTGTGAAGAAAGTTTGCGTTCATTTCGAGAAAAATATAATGAACCATCACCAAATGCAACCACTCTTCGATACTGGAAGCTCAAACTTTTGAAAACAGAGCCTGGTAAAGGATCGTCCAGGAAGCGGAAGGCCAGTAATGGCGACAGGAGACAACAACAGAAAATGTCCTCGCCAGCAGCAAAAATATTGAAATCACATCACAGGGGTACCACACAAACCCATTTGCTCTCAGCTCATATATGACGATGATTCTGATAGACGGCTGTAGTTTGCTGAAACAAAAG
This sequence comes from Bathynomus jamesi, assembly GCA_023014485.1. Taxonomy (NCBI): domain Eukaryota; kingdom Metazoa; phylum Arthropoda; class Malacostraca; order Isopoda; family Cirolanidae; genus Bathynomus; species Bathynomus jamesi. Next base: position 179,802 of record JAJOZX010000114.1, read on the forward strand.
TTCAACAGTGATCCAGGTTTCCCTCGAAAGATTAAATTTTCCGATGTGTGTGTCTTCGGTTTAACGAGTAAAGGAAACAAACACAACGTACGTTCACTACTGTGCGAAAAAAAAATCCCAAAATACGATTGAGTAAAATCGTTAAAAAAGGCTACTGAGACAGTTTGGGCGTGCATTAGTTATTCAGGATTCGTTTCCTTTGACATATCGAGAGATACGAAGGATAGAAAATGCTATTGTCAGGTATTGAGAGAAAGTTTTGCCGCAGGAATTGGTTTTATCAACATGATGGGGCTCCGCCATATTATTCTGCAGCTGCCCGTGAGATTCTTGATACCAACCTTAAAGGAAGATAGCTTGGGCGGGGAGGTCCCATCTGGTGGCCAGCCAGAACACCCTATTTAACGCTTTGGGCTTATTTGCGTGACAAACTGTACATTCCTGGTTTCATCAATCTAAATGTGAATGCCTTTGACCGCAGAATAGACGAACAACTGAAAAGGATTCCACTCGATATGTTCAGAAGAACAATGAAGAGTTGTACATGGATAATCCACAAATGTATCAGAGCGGATGGAGAACTCTTTCAAGATTAAATTACAATTTAATAAAATATTTGCATGACAAATTCTTATAGACTTTTTGTTTGATTTGTCTCATCATTTGGACACTTATCTGTATAATGTTGTTAACCTAATAGTTGTATGTATAAAATCCTTAAAGACTTTTCTCCCACCCTGTACATGTATTATATACAGAATACAGGTATGTATTTGAAAAATAACCAGTAACGAGTCGTTACACGTTACATTTTTAAATAAGTAACGTTTTGGATAACGTCACTTCTTTTTTTTAGTAACGTGCCCAACACTGGTACTACTGACTGGTACTGAGCTACTGGCAGTTCAATGATGAGAAATTTAGTAACAATTATACAGACCAACAAAATACCCATTTTTAAACGAGTTACAGATAAAAGCAAAAGTAAATACAACCTTTAGTTTTTTATTTATTTGAACAGAGGTTCCTTGAATTTTAAAAGTTTATATAATAGATTTGATGTTAGTACGTAGGCTGCTGTTGAAACGTTGAGACAGTGTAATGGCGATTTGAATAATTGTATAAAATTTTATTGTTAGCGCATTTTATAAGCAATAGTACGATAAATTCTAGTTTTTACTTACTTAACTGGCGAGCCCATCTAGATGTTCAATCGGCAAATGATTTAGAATTAGTAAAAAATGTCGAATGAAGCATTAGTCTAAACCTTCCTTTATTATTTTTAACTTGTAATAGTTTTGCTTCGAGAAAGTCGGAAGTGAATTCATGCAAAGTTCAAAAGGAAGTAAACTCTATCAATTTGTAATTAGGTTGTGCTTCATTAGTGAGTCTTGTTTTTAATGTTAAAAATACTGATTGTAGGTTTCGTCGTCGTGGAAGTTGGAGAAAGACCCACTGACTCTTTCGCATTTGTATCACTCTTCCGATTACGAGCGTGAAACCGACCAAGACGTTGAAGTTGAAGCAGACGCGCTCATGAAAGCTCAGTTTTCAGAGAGTGAAGAAGAAGTCAGTTCTGAGTTTGGATCATTGAAAGACCAAAGAGGAACATTGATCAGTGGAGATGATCTTGAGTCGCAAAACTTAAAATCTTCTCGATATTATTTACACAGTCATTTACCACAATCTGTCAAAAGAAATTGGAGTAAAAATGTATCGCCTTCACCGCTCTGGAATTTCGAAGGGAATGAAGGTCCAGTTGATGCCCATTTTGCCCGTTGTCATATCCCGATTGATTTTTTTTCAAAGTTTTTCGATGAAGAATTGCTAAGTTATATTTGTTCTCAGACTAATCTTCATGGACACCAGAACGTCGCTCCAGTTAATATAACGACGAATGAACTGCAATTGTTTCTTGGAATTAATATCTTTATGGGTTATCATTCTCTCCCGTCATGGAAACATTATTGGTCTGAAGCGATTGACTTGTCTGTCCCTTTGATAGCCAATGCTATGACGAAGCAAAGGTTTGGGTCATTGTTGGGCGAACTGCGCCTCGGTGAAGACAGTCATCTGGCAAGTATTAACGTAAATGAGATCAATAAACTGCAGCCCTTAATTGACAAATTAAATTTCAAGTTTAGAACTGTGAGTAATCCGTGTCAGCATTTAGCCATCGATGAATCAGTTGTGTCACAAAAGGAACACAACCAGATCAAACGACACTTCAAACTGTGGTGCATAGGAGACTGCAACGGATACGTTTACAAATGTGAAGTTTCTCCTCCTCTCGGAAGTACGAATGAAACGGATAATGCGGGAGGAAGACCCTTTCGTGGAGATAAAATCGTTTTGAATTTGGCGAAGGACATTTTAGAAAAGGGACACTGTCTCTATTTCGATCATCACCTTTCCTCGATAAATCTTATGGAGCGCCTCAAATTGGAGAAAACCTTCGCTTGCGCCACTATTAAAATCGACGAGAGAGAAGCTCCAGAGTTAGTCGCCGATCATAAATTGAGTTCGGGAGATTTTGATTTCGGATGTACGAGTCGAGGAATCACCGTTTACAAATGGAAGGACCAGAGGTCAATTCTCTTTATTTCTAACTACCATGGCATCGATCCCGCTTGCATTGAAAGATGGGGAGAAGGCGGAACTAAAGAAATCATTCCATGTCCCGATGTTGTAAGAGACTTCATCAGTCACATGGGTGCGATTAACAAACACGATAAATTAAGACACTTGTACACGATTGATGGAAGAAACCTGAAATGGGGACACCGATTCTTCTTTACGATGGTTGATATGTCGATAGTCAATGCTTTTGTGATTTATTGTCGCAAGTTCGGAAACTGTTCATTCCTCGATTTCAGGCGTGAATTGAGTTTGGGTTTAATCGCAGTAGGAAAAGGCGTTAAAATGGATGGCTCTCTGAAGCAGATAGGGCGAAGTTATTCAGTGTGTAAGTCTGAGCGTTTGGCAAATAGAGGAAGGCACTGGCCAGAATTTGTCAGCAGAAAAGGTTACTGTGAAGCTTGCTGTAAAGTTGGGATCGAGTCGGAAGTTGATTCCATTTGCAGAAACTGTAAAGTTTACCTGTGCCTTAACTCATCCAAAAATTGCTTTGGTTTCTACCACGAAATTTCCAAATATCACGAAATTTGAAATATGCAACAATTTACGCTTCATTTGGGCTATGTCGTGGTCAAGTCGCAACACCGGATCCCACGGAAAAGTGGGGTTCTCTCCACCCCTCCCTGTTACAGAGGAGATATATACTCATCGTGATTGAAAGTAACATTCATGAAATGTACACAGTGCCCCATAAGTTTGGTCTCGCTTCGCCTTTTCCTCAGGAGTGTAATTCGCTTCCATATTAGCCATGCGTGTTATTCCACCTGCAACCTAAAAAAAAAAGTCCCAAAATAAAACATCAATTTGAACATTTCTTTTAGTTCTAATGTATTATTTTTGTAAATTTAATTTAAAATAAATTTTACTGAGACTGGACTTATGGGACACCCTGTATAATTATCGCTATTCACTTCGTAACCTGAAACATCACCTAAATCACTTCATAAGAATTAAAATTTGAAGCTTTAAAACTCAAATTTTATGCAAAAATTTGCATTTTAAATAATATGGAGTTCAATGAATCTTTTTATTGGTAAAAATAAATCTTACTATGGAAAAGCTATACACGCCTACATGGTATCGTATGTGGTACGTTTATTTAATTAAATAACTAGTGATGCACCGGAGGCAGATTTTGGCCGGAAGGCCGGAGCCTCCGGCTTAGTGTTTTTTCCTCCGGCCGGAGGTTCCGGCCAATTGATTTATTTCAATATATACTTACTTACTTCGTAGCCCCCGGGTTCTCTTATGCGAACCCGGCGGCGCTCAGGTATCCCGCGACCACCGTGGGACGGGTCCATAGGTCTCGTAGAGAGGTAATGTTGGAGTTGTGTCTTTGTTGAGAGAGAGTGTGGCAGTGTAAGAGTAGGTGTTCTGTGTCCTCAGGGTGGAGTCTGTGTCTGTATTGTTGGAGGGAGGGGTGGTGGCCTGAACGGAGCCTGGCCAGAGTAACTCTTGTCTTCCTTGGGAGGGTTTGTTCGCTCTGATGGACTACAGGGGGAGTATCGTGAAGGACAGTGTTGTGTGGTTGGTCGAGTAGGTATTTCCGGGTGAATTCTGTGTGGAGATGTTTAATGGGGTTGATGTTTAGGGGAGGGGGGGATATTGTTCAGTAGCTGTGAATAGTGAGCAGCAGGTGTACGTTTTTTGTTGCGGGGTGGGGGATTGTGTAATGTGAGATGGTGACAGGGGTGGTCTGGGGCCAGTGCTCTGGAGAAGAATTGAGTCCCTGTCATGTTCATGTGGTGTTCGATGGGGAGTATTTTCGTATCTGCATGTAGATGTGGGATGGGTGTGGTTTGGAGGTAGCCAGTAACGCTTCTGAGACCTCTGTTTTGTGTGGTCTGTATCTTTTTCTGGTTTGTGTGGGAGATGGACGGGGACCAGGCGGGGGCAGCGTAAGTTAAGGTAGTACGTACAAACTGTTTGTATAGGATACTGAGGGATTCCTTCTGTTGACCGAATGTTGTGGAGGTGAGTGTTCTGAGAGCGTTGAGTTTTTTTGTTGCTTTGGAGCAAATGTTTGATATGTGAGGGGAAAAGGACGTGTGTGTCTAGGGTGAGGCCGAGGATTGTTGGGGTTTTGTTTAGAGGTAGGGGATGTCCCATGAGGGTGACTCTCGGGTGTGCTTGGGATTCGTGGCGGTCTGAGGTTAGGAGGGTGATGGAGGATTTTTGAGGGGATGCTGACATCCTATTGTTAGTCAGCCAGAGTTCCAGATTGGTAATGTACTGCTGGATCAGGCGTGTGGCGGTGTTACGGTTATGGTGGTGTGCTGTTATGGTTAGGTCATCTGCATAGGAGGAGACGTGGACATGGGGGGGAGAGAGGTTGTGGGAGGTCGTGCATGAAAAGGTTGAAGAGGATTGGAGAGAGTATGGAGCCCTGTGGGACGCCATTGTATAGTCTGTAGGTTTTGGATGAGTGTTGTTTGTGTATGACTTTGCCAAGTCGGCCTGCAATGAGATTAGTAAGCCATTTCTTGTCATTGGTGGGGATGTCGAGATCAATAATCTTTTGTGCAAGAATGTGGCGTGGGACAGTGTCGAAAGCTTTGTTGATGTCGATGGCAACAAGGACTGTGCGGGCAGGGGGGGATAGTTGGTTGAAGCCATCTAAGATGTGTTGGGTTAGGTTTGTAAGAAGCGTTGTGGTGGAGTGGGCGGACCTGAAGCCGTGTTGGGTTTGTGAAAATGTAATGTGTGGTTGTATGCGTCTTAATATCCATCGTCTCCTCTATTTAGGGTTTATATATTATAGTCTTGCTATTTTAAATTATTAAGTCTTTAATAACTTAAACTTTATAAAAGTCGACTTTCTAGGCTTTGTGTGTGCTAATTTCTCTAAAAAATTCCCACTGAACAGAATATCCTCAGGTTATGAAACCTATGATGTCATGCTGAGTAAAGTCGCCTATACCAAATCTATTATAACTGATCACTCATAAAATAAATTATTATTACAGTCACTGAGAACTGAAATATTAATACAATCACTGATCACTCATAAAATAAATCATTATTACAGTCATCTGAGAATTGAAATATTCGGATAGGTGCAGAAATGAGGTTTATAGAATTAAAACAAAGTTGTCAGAATTGAGTTTAGTGAGACCTCCGGCCGGAGCAGGAGGTTTTCTAAAATGGCCGGAGCTCCGGTGCATCACTATAACTAACTACAAAATTGCCTCGGAATGGCGACATAGCCTATTGGGAATGAAAATAATTGTCATACAATAGAACCCAATATGTAGGCAATTGTGTCCACATAACAAGAAAAATGTATTATTTCATATAAAAATTTTCCATCGCTGACGGAAATTACTTCGAAAGAAGAAATAATGAAAACACAAAAATTAGACGTCTGGGGACTTTGTAAAGTCAGCTAATTTATATTAGTTCATCTGAGGGCTGCTTAGTAACCAGCGATGCTTTAGGCAAGGGAGAAGTGCTTAATCTTTCTGTAAGTTCTGAGTGAATAACTAATAATATAAAACTAATAACACAAAAGGATAGGCCTATTCCATCAGGTATTTAAGAGTAGTGAATGCCTATATTAATTACTGTAAACCGAATAAACTCGTTGTGTAACACTATCGCCTTCATCAAAAGAGGCACGATAGACAGCCGCGCGGCCTACATACAACCAGGAGCGAGGGCCAACGAAATAATGTATGGTAATTTCCTTTTTACCATTAGGCAGCGCTAAATACCGAAGGCATATAAATTAAACAACCGAAAAAAAATAAAGATCTGAAGACCTCCACAAACAAATTTTTTTTTAACGAAAAGATGTATAGTTTTTGCCGTTCAACTCTCCACCAATATCTGCTGGAAATTTCCAACGAATGAGAGTGACGGCAATAAACCATAACCCAAAATAATTTTTTTATAATTGCTATTTTCAACATATCAATAGTCCAACTAGCAATTCTATTTATTTTCCCTCTTTAATTTAGCACTTAACTTCCGGCTTCAGTGGGCTCTCAGATTACTAATTATAAGTTAAACACTTCAGGAATGTGAAACGTGAATTATTATGACGCTAGCAACGGGCCTCCATAAATAAATACGCCCAACGTGGCACGTCAGATAATGTAATTTCGACTTTAATTACATTAGTTCGACTCGCTGACATATACAGTAGATAGAATAAAGCCGCAGTAAGAGATGAATTTGCTAAAAGCACGAGCTTTCGAACTATACCCAACTCTTCATCGGGCGCGAGTGATGAAAACGTAAGTATAGGCCGAAAATTTGCTTTTAATATTACTTATTGTGGCTTTATTCCCCAAATTCAATTTCATAATTGAGAGTATTCACATAACATAATTGGGGTAAGTATTGACAATATAAATGTGATTTGGAAAATGTTAAATTATCTTGAGTAGTAAGAAGGGAAAATTGAATTGGCGATTAAAAATTTAGCGATTGAAAACTGGTTTGTTAAAAATTGAAGCAATTTAATTTTAAACGAAGTAGTCGTGATTCTCACTTTTATTTCATTTATGACAACGCATTTACTCTACAGAAAATTCACCGCATACATATATATATACGAAGGTCAAGCTTTTCACTCCACCTCAGACCTACATTTTAACATGGAATCCGAACCACGCCCAATCAGCAGCACAGCGTCTTAACCACTAGGCCACTTAGGATACCCATTTATCTACCAACCACTTTCTTTATTGTGTGGAAGGATGAACAGTTGGGTTTTGCTGCGCGCCGGGTCTCGAACTCGAGGCCGATGGATTCGTAGTCAGCGACGCTAACCACTACACCACCGAGGCGCCTAAACTATTAACTCCAGATTATAAATTATTAGCTAATTTTAACATTAATTACGTATCAATAATTACATTAACATAACGTGTCATGGTATGGTTGGGATTTTGAATGTGGCATACTTTCTTGTCCCCGATAACTGCACTGGAAACAAGTTGAAAATATTAGATATCTTGAAAGATGTAAAGACTAACATTAATTAATTAAATATTAAAAATCTAAATTTTTAAATGCATTATTATTATTATTATATAGCAATAACTTCGCTGTACCCTGTACATCTAAGTTTAATTAAAGGTATCTATTTTACATATTTACAGCATTATGTATATATATCCTTATGGTGAAGTAAGAAAATCTCTTGGGACACGTGTCGCTGTCACGAAAAAGTGTGAAGTTAAGCGACATTTAGGTCTAGGTGATAGTTGAATGGGTCCAAAGGATTCAACGTTCAGATACCACGTAGGTATCTGTAGGTCCCCGGCGACACCTGATCTCTGATGTTTTGGAGGAAATTAAAGGACCCAAAAACAAACAACAACAGAAAAGTGGGTTACTGTTCAGTCAGGAACCATGGTTAATTTTTTCCAAGGGTTCACCGATTACAGGAAGGAAAATATTTTTCCACCTAAATCTATCACTGTGACACATTTAGACAAAACTTTTAGAGGCGCTCATAAATATTCGTACAGAGAAACATTTTTGTTACATTTGTCCTTATCTTTTATACCATGCGTAGGATAGTTATGAAAAGTTTACAGTTCCTTTCGAAAAATTTAACAAATACAGAAATTGGTTTAACCCCAACATATAATGTAAAACATCAAAGAATTTGAGAAAAATAAAAAAAGTTAAAATGCAAAAGTTTTTGTACACTTATCAAATTATTTAATACTTGTGTGTTCACCTTAGGCGTGAAGAATTTAGAATTTTTATCAGTAGTTGGTTCTTTATTGATAAGAGACTTGGCAATTCTGAATTCTAGAATTTTCTTTGAATCTTCATGGAAAACGGATGACTTTACAAGCTACTAGAAAGCAATGGGTCGTCGTGGTAAAGCGCTGTCTACAGATGTTATAATGTTTCAGACCAACAAAGACCCTAGGATCCACTCATGGCTGGTCTACCTAACTGTTCGTAATTGTATATTGTGCATGTCCTCCGTGGTGGCGGAGGGGACCTACAATTTTACGTGGGTTCCGAACCAAAAAGCGTTAATTTTACTACCTTAAACTATACCCAATCTATCAACATATGCGTCTAATCGATTTTTAAACATGTTTATAGACATGCTACTAATTACTTCTACCGGCAAACTATTCCAGCTATATTTACTATTCTATGCGTAAAAAAGTTTTTGGCAACTGCTGTCTTGAACCTTCTACTTGTCAACTTACACCCATTATTTCTAGTCCTATTATACGGAGATATTTCGAAAAAGCTATCTCTATCTACGTTATCGAACCCATTCATAATTTTGAAAACCTGGATTAGATCACCCCTTAGCCTTCTAGTCTCGAGTGTAGTCAATTTTAACTCCTTAAGCCTATCCTTGTACGACTTTGACCTAAGCGACGGAATCATCTTAGTTGCTCGTCTTTGAACTCTTTCGAGTTTGTCTATATCTTTTCGCATATGCGGATTCCAAAATTGGATTGCGTACTCCAAATGGGGTCTAACTAATGATTTATAAAGAGGAACTATAATATCGCGCGATTTGTACTCAAAATTCCGAGCTATAAAACCTAACACTTTGTTCGCTTTATTGACCGCTGCTGTACTTTGTTTCGCTACTTTTAAATCACCAGTGACTATAACTCAAATCTGCTCTACGTTTGTTAACTCCTTCCCTGACATACTATGCGCAAAATTACCGTTACGCGAACTTATATGTAAAATTTTGCATTTATCGACGTTAAATCTCATTTGCCATGCGACTGACCAATCTACGATTTTATTCAGATCTTCCTGGATTTTACCTCTATCTTCGTCATTAATCGCCCAACCACCCAGCTTCGTGTCATCCGCAAACTTTGAAACTGTACTGACAAGGCCGACATCTAAATCGTTAATATATATATAAGAAAAAGCAAGGGGCCCAATACAGAGGTCTGTTATTACTGCACGCGAGTATAATAAAAAGTTATTTTCATATTTCATTTGGTGTCTAACTATGTTTCGTAGGACAAATTTGTAATTAACAATATTTCCGTCTTTCTCTAGGCCAAATAACGCCTGGTTCAACCGCGTTGGCTAACCGAAATAAATTGGGCGAGGTTGAATGAGACGAAGTTATATTAGCCTTGAATGAGTAGTATCGGATGTTAATAAATGTACCTAATAACTCGGGTGTAACTCACCAGCGATATTAAGCGCGACCCCGATGTAGATAGGCCACTAATAATAACGCAAGGACAAATTAATCCTGAATTACTTCTAACCATATAATTTGCTAAATGTGTTACTGCTCATTAGCCTGTTGAATACCGAATAAGGAATGAACTTGGAAGCGATGTTATTAGCTCTGCTAAGATAGGCTACAATTAGGGTGGCCATTTAAAAAGGAGGACACTGTGTATGTGGCCGTACGTTAACATATATATATATATATATATGTGTGTTAACGTACGGCCACATACGCAGTGTCCTCCTTTTTGGAAATGGCCACCCTAAGGACAGAGTGCTCAAAAGGCGGACTGTCCGCCTAAAGCCGGACGTCTGGCCACCCTAGCTACAATGTTAAGATGGATTGCTACGAGGTTTTCTGTAAATCACTTTGAAAGCTCGCTTCTGTTATTTTATGTTGTAATGTAAAGTAATATGAGTCCAGGATAGATATTCTAAGTTGTGATAAATTAATAAGAAATAGTTCTGAAAGGTCAAGTAAAAAAGCACTTAACTTTCGTCGGTGCTAGACGAAAACTGACTTATCGACATGGCACTTCCCACAATGCATTGCGGAGAAGCCATGGTGCGCGGACCAATCAGCAGTCGAGAAATTTTCGTTGCTACGGCGTGTTATATTTTCTCAGAATAAGAACTTTTTGTTTTTCATAAAATTCGAGTACTGTACTTGGAGAACAGCTGATTAGGGTGACGTCAGCTCGCTCTTGGAAAGAACTGATAAGAACATAAGAAATTTTTATAGTGGGCACACTAGGGGCCACTTCGGCCCATCGAGGTGGCTCCACTATATAAAAACTGCCTGTACATTGGCAACAACCAATTTTTACAAAACTAATTAATTATCAATTTAAAACTAATTAATTATCAACTTAAAACTAAAGATAGAATCTCTGGATCCAGAGGATCAGTCATAATAGGCTACTATCCACAAATATGTTACACTCTATATCTATTTATAACTGACATGCAAATATATCAGATCCAAAGAATCCAGTCAATTTCATTACGGTACCCATCAATACCAGTACCTTGCCAACCAAAAATAAGTCACGGTCCATATCAATTGCGGACCAAGTCACAATTTACAACCATATACTTTACAATATATATACTTAGGAGGAAAAGTGTAGGTGTGGCTGTAAAGACTGTACAGTAATTAGAAATGTGTGTGCACCCATTTTGGGTCTCCCAATTTAAAGGTGTTTGTGGGGCAAGTGAAGATCATGAGTTTTTCAATACCTCACAGTACTATGGGGGGCACTGCTCAGCAGAGGAATCTCTTTAAATGGTGTGTTTAAGGACAGAGAGTATCCCCTAACCCAAGATGCTGCCTCCCTATATCCCACAACACCTGTGTTGAGCTGTGGGATCTATCACCCAAATGCACATAATATATATGAAATAAACTAGTACCATTCATGCAATAAAAACGGGCTTAAACACCATCACCAGATGTCCCTTGCAGACATCAAACTATCCAACCTTCTTTTGAAAGAATCAAGTGTATCTGAAGTCACCACTTCTGTCAGACTGTTCCAAAACTTAATTACTCTGTTTGTAAAACTGTTTTCTTAAATTTGTTCTACATCTTGGCTTAAATAATTTCATACTATGACCTCTAGTCTGGTTATTGTGATCTTTAATGAAAAGAGACTCAAAATCTATCTTATCCAACCCTTTTATCATTTTATATATCTCTATCATATCACCCCTTAACCTCCTCCTTTTTAATGAGAACATGCTTAGATTATGTATATACTAGCCGAGGTACCTGGCGTTGCCCGGGATAAATTTCACATTAGATCCCCAGGGGGTGGGGGTAATGGCGGGTATTCAATTAACCTACCCGGGCATTCAGTTGACCTAACCAGGCATTCAATTAACCTTCCCAGGCATATACTGTGTCCAAATAAATAGTCATGAAAATCTTAAAATTCAGAAATCTTGGCACAATGTGAAGCTAAAAATTTTCATAGCTGTGTTCTTTTCTGTAGTTTAATAGCAGTGCTGGGGCCTTCGGGGCCCAGTAATTTTAATTATAACACCCAGGTGCACAACCTGGGGACCTGTGTTGTGTTGTTCCTGTGCCAAATTTGGTAGCTCTAGGTCAAATGGTTTGCGCTTGCATAAAGGACAGACAGACAGACAAACACACAGGTGGAAATATATAATAGATATAGATATACAGGGTGTCCCGTAAGTCTGGACCCATAGGGAAAAATAATAAAATTACAAAATAGTCCAAAAATTTATTTATAATATATTTTTTTATTATTTTTATTATTTTTTATTATTTTTTTATTATGATCTTACTCCGCTGGAGTTTTATTTGTGGGGCCACTTGAAAGCCAAAGTGTACGAGGTCAAACTGCAGAACATTTTCCACCTTAAAGCACGCATTGTGGAGGCGTGTCAAGAAATTTCTGCGACTGTGATTCAGAAAGTTCTGTCGCAGTTGAGATTGCGTCTTCAACTATGTGTGCGACACAACGGCGGACACTTTGAACAGATTATGTAATAAATTTTTGGACTATTTTGTAATTTTATTATTTTTCCCTATGGGTCCAGACTTACGGGACACCCTGTATATATAAAAAATTATTATTATAATACTGTAACTAAAAAGTTGTAAAAAATTTACGACACTTATTAAAAGATAGAACTTTGAATTCCATTTATGATGGTTGATGTAGTTATAAAGAAATGGAAAGGCTTTGGAACAATCAAAACTCTACCAAGGTGTGAACGACCCTGCAAGATTTCAGAACCTACAGCTAGATGGATTGAAAAAATGGCTGCTGCAAATCCACGAGTGACTGCAGGTGGTACTTGCCAAACATTAAGACTACAAAGAGCGATGTCCGTCCCTCCACTGTATGTCGTACATTGAGAAAGAATGGTTTACATGGAAGAGTTGCATGAAGAAAACCTCTGCTACAAAAAGCGCACAAAGAAGCTCATTTAAAGTATGCCAGAAATCATCAAAATGGTGGATTTGTATTCTGGAAGAAAGTCCTCTGGACATAGGAGACCAGAATTGAATTATTCAGGAACAACAAGCAATTTTATGTTTGGCGAAAATCAAATTCTGCATTCAAACTAAAAAAAAAAAAAACCTTCGTATGGTTAAATATGGTAGTGGTAGTTTGCTTCATTGGGGATACTTTTGTCCTTCTGGTCCAGGAATGTTTGTGGTCATCAGTGGAATCTTGAATTCGGAACTTTTAAAAGAAAATGTATTGCCTTCAGTTCGGAAACTGTGAAAGGGTTGCAATTGGGTACTGCTACAAGCTAATAATCCAAAACATGAAAAGAGCACCATGAAATGGCTTCAACATATTGGGATTGCAAAATTGGAAATTCATTAATGATGTAAAATATAGTAAATTTTTTAACATATTTGAAAAACAAAAGTAAGTCAGGTTATAAATGTTGAACAGGGCTGAGGTAAATCCCAGAAAAGGCTACATGGCTGTGCGCATGAAACCACATGAACAGGTTTCAACGCGTTCTTACATGTAAATGTGACATATTGTGTTTAGCTCATGAGGTATTGGGATATCAGTCACATCACTCACATGATGCCCATTTATAAACAATTTTAGTACTGTACTTGATATAAATAATTAAAGCACTTAACATCGTAAAATAGGTAACACAAATTAATATGAAACAGATAGGAATTTATAAAATTCATAATATAAGGTATTTTAAGAGCAAGGTTCTTAAACACCTTCCTTCTCATAATCTTCTTTCAGATTCTGAGACAGTATAAGTTCCGCAAGGTACACTTTACTGATGATCCTCTTGCATATCTCTAACTCTGGGTCTTTCTCCTTTCAAGATTTCGGTGAAATTTTTGCTATTGCACTAGACATTTCAAAAACTCTTGATAGAGTCTGACACAAATCCTTAATTTCCAAACTGACCCTCCATTGGTTTCTATCCTTCTGTTTGTGCCTTCATCTCTGATTTCCTTTCTGATCGATCTATAGCTGCGGTTATAAACAGCCAGTTCTTCTCCTTACTAGTGGTGTTCCTCACGGCTCTGTCCTGTCACCGACTCTTTTCCTTTTATTTATCAATGATCTATTAAGTCACACTTCCTGTCCTATCCATTCCCCTGCCAATGATTCCACTCTTCACTTCTCCAGCCGCTTCACAAAGCGTCCCTCTCAACAGTCACTCCATGCTTCGTGTGGGATGGCTATAGTACACCTGACCTCTGATTGAAGCAGAGAAAACCTTGAGGCTCTCAATTCCTCAAAAATTCAATTCCTTTACCTGTCCATCTACTCATCACAATCTTCCACCCAACTATCCTCTTACTGTCAACAATACACAACTGAATCATCATCCTCATTATCTGGAAAGATCACATATACTCTCTTCTTAAAACACCTTCAAAGATGCTGGGTGTGCTATAGCCAGGGCTTCTCAAACTTTTTTCACTTGTGACCCCTTTGGATCAGACAAATTTTTTCGTGACCCTTCACTCAATGTCATAAAAGGAATAGGTACTAACACTGTATATTTATGAATAAAATAATATTTTCAAATGTTTCTGCGACCCCCAATAATATTTACGCGACCCCTAGTTTGAGAAGCGTGGTGCTATACCAACTCCAAAGTTTCTTCACCTCCACTCAGTTGCTGTCTCTGTACAGGGGTCTTGTTCACCCTTGTATGGAGCACGCTTCTCATGCATGTGTGGGGCTCAACCCATACAGCTCTGCTTGACCCAGTGGAATCAAAGGCTTTTCGTACCATCAATTCCCCACCTCTTACTGACGTCTTCAATCCCTCTCTCTTTGCCGCAATGTTGCCTCACACTCTCTTTACTATCGCTATTTTAACAGACACTGCTATTCTGAATTCTCTTACTGCATGCCTCTTCCTTTAAGGAGAGCATGCAGTACCAGACTTTCTACACATTCTCATTCCTTTTCTGTCCAACTCTCTAATGCAAGAGGCAACTTTCATCTACTCAAGTCAACTCTGGTACAATCTTCCTCATTCCATCTTTTCCACCTTGTATAGCCTCCAATCTTTCAAATGCAGTGTGACTAGGCATTTCAAAAACCTTGGCTCTCTTCTCCCTCTATTTGGGGGGGGGGGGGGAGCATTTTGCGGGCATTTGTCCTTGGCTCCTCCTCCTTGTATTAAAAAATACAGTGTTAAGTCCTGATTACTTCCTGAATAACTAAAGAGAAATTGGTTTATGTACATGAAAGGAAATCATCAGGGCCGGATTAAGACCTTTAGAGGCCCTAAGCACTTAAAAGATTTTGGTGCCCCATATATATGTAATTCAAAATATAAATAAAAATAAACCATAAAATAAAATGTTGTTGTTCACTACAAATTCAAACAATGAAAAAAAATAAATACTATATATGAATATATATAATTCAGTTTTCAACAGCTTATAGGCTATAAGCCGCGATTATAATAGTATAATAAATCCATGGTAAATCCGACAATGGAAAATTTCTGTGGTGCCCCCCTTCCCTTGATGCCCTAAGCACGGGCTTATTTTGCTTAATGGTTAATCCGGCCCTGGAAATCATGTAAATAGATCCAGTGTTAGCTGCTCATGTTCTTTCATGACAAATGCATAATCTAACTTGGGATGACAGACTTCCCTTAGTCCAGGCAATTTGTAGTTAGACCTGGGCAAAATTGCTTCAGAAGCTTTCTAAACTGTTTCCAGCTCAGGAACCATTGCCGAATAACATATCCAAAATCCGACAAAATTGGACCCCGGGAACACCCCCAAAAATGAAATTCAAAATGGCGGACTGGATGTTTCCTACGAAAAAAAAAATATATATAATTTACGCTTTTATTTATAGAGATACATTTGATGCTTTTTCTTTCAGTTGTAATGTTTTAAATAATTCAACAATATACAACACAACCAGTTATTACACAAATATAATGTTATATAGCTTTTTACAGATTTTTATAATCAATACAACAATTATTTTTTTCCCAGTTTCAAGTTATGTTCATTACAGAAGAAGTGATACCTGGTCACAAACATACAGAAATTAATCCTCTTCATCACTATCATCGGATAGATTACTGGTACTTGGGTTGTTATCGCAACCACTGATTTGGCACTCGCCACAAGCAGCTGAACAGGGCATTCCATTACGCTTGCATCCACATCTTGAAGTAGCACATTTCGTCTTGCAGGAGCAGCGGATCATGTTGAGTAGATAATTTGGAGCTGGTGGCTTGTCGCAGGCTGTAGGGTAGTAGGAATTATTCTTTACATACCAACCCCACTGTTCTGCATCGATCTTCTCTTCTGTAGACTTCCAGATTAGTATTTGAAAGTATGTGCGAAAGCTGTGGTACTTTGTGGACGCATCGGTAGGTGGCAAACATTCGGGTGTAACAAAAGATTTAGCTGTAGCTACCTTTTCAACTAACATTCGATGACGTAGTGCGTTAGTGGATTCAAGTGTTTTGCAGCCATACAACAGAAGCATTGCCTTTCTTCCAGTGGCTTCAATGTCAGAGTGTTGGCAACAATCAGAACAGAATGTATTTGCAACTGAACGGAGTTCAGCCACCTTCATCATGTGTCGAATGCTTTGGCTTTACCGATCGAAAAAATTCTGGATGTGCTATCACAGCCCGTGAAAGCATGCACAAACAGGAGATACTTGCAGATGTCATTGCCTAACAATGATTGAATGCTGAGAATATCATACACAGGATTAGGAGATGGTCCCCGTCTTATATCGCTGTGATAGTACAACTTGAAACCACTGTCCTTGGCATGGTACAGAAGGAGAATCAGCAAGTCGGTGTCTTCCCCTATTACTGTTGTAGTTGCATTTTCTGATGAGGAAACTGCTGCACGAACGATGTCCACATCAGCATCCCATCTGCGTTGTGAACAGTACACCCGTGCTTCTTCAACATCTCACCTACGAGGGAAATAAATGCTTGCTTGTTGTTGTTTTCATTAGCCAAGAAGTGTTCCTTCTGGCCAACAAACTTCATGCTTGGACTGAGATTCACATTTCTGCTTGTCTTGGTGCTGCGTTTTCTGTGGGTCATGTCCTTGATCGTAGGAGAGCTGCTGTAGCCATCAAAAACAATGATTGCTTTTCCATATGTTTTCAGAGTGAAATCGGCATATGAGTTGGCGATGCTGTCATATGTTTCATCTTGACGCCAGGAAACACGATGTAGTAGAGATCCACCATCCAATACGTACTGGTCTGTGCACTGAATTTCTTGAACTTCTTCCATGCGTAAAGTGTCAGTGTATTTGATTATTGCATGAGCTAGCTGAGACTTATTGGGTTTCCTCAAGATACTTCGTGATTCGAACAATGCAGGAGGATATGCACACAGTTCGTAACACATGACATCTTCAAGATTCATGTCTCCGCCAGTGGCAACAGTCATCATTCTCTGAAACAGTAGTGCAGGATCTACTTCTATATCTGAAGCATCAGTGATCACAACGGCAGAAGCAGATCCTAGTGTTTTCACTTTGTCAGATCTTTTGGCAGAATATGTAAAGGCTTGTTTCCCAATCATTTTTACGACAATGTTCGTACCAATTGAATGCAATTGATGAATGTTAACTCCAGGATCAGCAGTTAGCCCTGTTACAATGTTGCAGAGACCCGAGGTAGAATGGAATGGGGATAAGGATTCCAGACGTTCAAGTACTTTCTTCATGTCATTACTGTCCCTGATTTGTCTACTTCCCCTCATTTCCTTGTGCTGTTCACTACTTTCCAACAAAACTCTGGTGTATTCCTGCATTGCTAAGTTATAAGTGGAACACAGAGGCATAGAAAAGAGCCACGTTGTCCTTTGGATGTCTGTAAATCCACTTCCGCATGTCAGTCCGCCTCTGCTTTTCAGGGAACGCATTAGTACTTGTTCTATCACCAGGTCTGTGCTGAGTCCGGCCCATAATCTGTCGCTTCTTCTTACCACAAACTTACCTTCCTGGAACATTTTGTTAATGGCTGGATTTTCAGAAGGCAAACTTAACATTTTCTGCAGGTACAGGTATATCGATTTCAGGTAATTGTGATGTCTGGCTGCTGCAATTATGGGGATGGTCTCCAGCATAGCTTGCAAGTGCAAATCCCACGAGCCGGTTCTGTCTGCTGTTATCAAGGAACGTGCAATGTTGATCATTCGCTGATATTCCAACCAGAGTTGACTTGTTTGTGAAGTAGATTGTAGGTCAGTTTTCTTCGCATCCAAAGTGGTAGCAATCTGAGACAATGCATTCAAAGATTCCACATCCTCAACTGATTGTTTGGCGGTCATAACATCGTCGAGCAGGTCACAAGCTTCCTTATGGAGGTCATGAGGAGTTCCATCTTCATTACGAGGGAAAACGTCTGCGACTAGTAAGGTACTAAGAGCTGCATCTACTATCATATGACCACGTATCGCTCTTGAAACAGCTTTTCCAGACATCATGTGTTGCATGGCATTTGGTCTGTATATTTCTTGAAGTACTTCAGACAATCCTGAACCATTCATAAGAGTACCGACTGCTCCCAAAAGATTCATCAGTGTGTGAAATGATCCCAGCATTAAAACAATGTCCTGCAGGTCTCTCTGTTCATTGATGATTTGGGAAGCTTTCCAGAACAAAGGCTGATCAAAGGTAATAATGCATGGGACTTTTTGATCGCGTGCTATCTTGCTCAAATATAGTAATGTCGAAAATATGCAGGTCATGTCAGTTGCCGACATATCTATGATGGGAAGGAACATGATCGACGCCACACCTGGATGCGAGACACTTGATCCACCGTGAATTGCCTGCATTGTTCCGGACCAACTTGGACCTGATCTTTCTGCTGAAGATATCTGCCAGAGAAGACTAAGTCGACTTATGGTGGCAGTGGGTACTGGAAGTTCACGGAATGAGATGTCCCTCAACATGCTTCTCGCGTGTCTATATTCCCTAATGTCAACGGTTGCAATCTTCTTAATGTCATTGTCACCAACATTACGCCTGTGAATAGAAGGGTGGATCTTGATCTTCGGAGTTATTGCGGCAATCATACCCATTCCATGAAAGGTATTCTTCCCATCCAAAGTGCAGACATCATGATCGACGTTATCTGCTGCTAGAAGGACTGCAGTGTTTTCATCAACAGTAAAAGAGCCAGACCCACTTGCCAGCGCCGCATTTCTTTCGAATCTTGTTACTTCTGCATACGACGAACAGTAACCCAGCTGATGGAGAACGTCAATAAGGTACCTTGACCTAAAGTTGTGGTGTAGCTGAACCGACAAACCGATCTGTAGTGGACATAGTAATCCTCTAGGACGGGTTGCTTGCATAATGCTCTGCCCAATTGCACCTATTTTTCTTGAAGCATCCTGTCCCACAAATGCTTTTGATAATAGCAATTTCAGACTGTTGGGAATGTAATCAAGAGCACTTTCTGCAGTGATGTCATTTGGAGATGGATACACATCTTTTCTAGGCGAGTCGACAGACTTGATATCACTTCTGATTATTTTTGCAGCAGCTTCTACTAGGTAAATCTTCTGTAGCTCTATATCTATATCACATTCTTTCGACTTTTTGTGATAATCTATAAGAATTTCATTAGCTGTCTCTCGTAGTGTTACTACATCTGCCTTCCCACTTTCACCTGATATTATGATCTTGTCTCCGTAACATTCTAAAAGCTTTCTCTTCATGTGCCTGCATTCGTAGACAGAGCTCTGACTTCCTTGAAGATATTCCTCTATTTTGGAAATTAGGTCTCCAATCAACAGTTGTTCATCATCATTCTCTTCCAGGTAAGCACAGGTCTGAAGGAATGCTTGGTGTTGCTCTTCATTAGTTGGTCTCCCTTTCTTCGAATCATGATCGTCGGAGGAGTATGCGCGAGGAATGTTTTTTCCACTTCGAAAATTTACGCTGCAGGTGTGATGGTAGACACAATCTGCAGCAGGAAGATCACGAAGATAATACTCCAGACGGCCTTTTACATTAAACGACCATTCATCGCAGCGGCTTTCACAGCACCTTTTTATGGTTTCGGAGAACTCTGTAGTTCTTATTTTGACATGCTCTGATTTTGGTTTGTGTTTGGAAAAAAAGTCCACAAAGGTATCACAAAACAAACAGTGAGTAGCACTGGAAAATGCGTATTCATGAAAATGAGCACTTTTCCTTGGTATTGCCTTGGCTGCGGTCTGTCACTTCTTTATTTCAATGGTCTTTTTATCCATAAACCTTTTCCTACATACAACGTGAACACTTATTCCAGCTGTTGCAACAACATCGCTTCCACGGCTGCGGCTGGATGCATTTATACCATCTGCTCCTTTTTGCGAGATGTGAATCACTTCCTGTCCGCTGTCCAATTTCTCCTTACAAATCATGCACAATTCTTCAGGGGTCTGCATTCTTGAAGGCGGACGCACACCGAGTCAGCCGTACACTGAGTCAGTCTGAAACAGAAAACACAAATTAATAAACTGTGTTGCAGTATTTAAAAGGAGTACATAATAACAGTTTTAAAGAAAATGACAAGCACAAATACGCAGATTTGATAGTGGGTAGTAGGAATTAAAGAGTTGTATATAATATAAGTTTATAAAGATGTAGCAATGTCTATTCTCACATACACTCCATACAGTATATTTTATTTACATTACGTGACATCATAGTTTAATACTAGCCGCCTAATACAATTTTTAGTGTCATATAGGTTAATTTAGAAACGAAAATGTGTTTTAAAACATTTTACTGATCAAGAAAAACGTCATAACTCTCTCTACAAAGCGAAATTAAAATTTATTGTATTTCGTAGGAAACTGCCAGTCCGCCATTTTGAATTTCACTTTTGGGGGTGTTCCCAGGATCCAATTTTGTCGGATTTTGGATATGTTATTCTGCAATGGTTCCTGAGCTGGAAACAGTTTAGAAAGCTTCTGAAGCAATTTTGCCCAGGTTGAAGCTATTTTTGCTCTAGATTGCCTGGACTACCTACCTACAATATCCTATTTGGAATATTGCAAACAATTAAGCTATATATATATATATATATTTTTTTTTCCTTCCATTTATGGCTAAACTACAAATTAATATCTTAGAAAAGAGAAAACTGGAATACTTAAAAATGCAACTTTCCTACTACTACTATTTTCTTTTTTATGCAGGGAGGGGCCAAGGGCAATAATATATGATTGTTCTATATACATGCTTAAAAAAAAAAGTTAAATTTGAAAGTTAAGGAAAACAACTGATTTATTCTTCTTACATATACGTACAAGAATTTTCATTAGTTCAAATACCGCATGAAAGCTTAAGTTACTATCATTCTGATACAAAAATTTTGTTTGTTCATATACTACAATTAATCTAAAAAATATTAGAGTATGATGTGTACAATAAAAAATTAATATTATAATTGATAAAAAAATTTACTTTGGAATAAATAATAATGGGGTCATTAAGGGTGGGGGGGGAAAATAGTATTGGACTGAAGGTGTCAAAATATTTTCTTTCCTCTGGTTGGTCAGCCTGTGGAAGAAATGAAACATATTCCCTCATTGGACAATTCATAATTTCTAGCCCAATATTATCTAAATCTACACTGCAGAGAGGTCTCTGTAACTGAGACTTCTGTGGTGACAAACATTTTTAGCTGTCATTGCATTACTATTCTGCATGGGTTTATCAATCAATCAATCTTCATTGGTAAGAATAAATTTAAAAAAAAAAAAAAATTGTAAAACTGTTAATTGTATTCTTTTCTGAATAAAGTTATGAATTTGAATAATATTACAAAATTTAACAGAACATAGAGTTACTAGTTGGACTATTAATATTTACTTTTCATGTTTAATTTGGCCCTAAAGCTTTAGGCTTTACTGGGCTCTCAGACTTATTGTAAGATAAGAGGAATAATATCAAAAGTATTGTTGCTATTATTGTCTTTAATAAGAACATAAGAAATACAACCTAGCAAAAACTAACTTCATGTACCCTTATGAAGGATATAAAACAATTTTAATTTTGAAACTTAAATAATTTAAAACTGCTTTCATTCCTTAATAATGAATACGTACATACAATACCAGATGATAACTTCATTTAATGACTTATTCTAAAGGAAATGGATCCTTAAGATGAACAATAACACAAAGGCTTTGATCAACATATTTGAGTTTATTAAAAATACCAGATGTTTATGAACTCTGTTCCATAATTCATTTGATATATTTAAGAGCCATTCATCATTCTAATTTTTTTTGGCCTGTTTGACATTTAAAAAAGTTACTAGTGTATTAAACAAAAATTACAAAGGATCTAGATATTATGAGAATAAAAAATACATACATACATCATACTCTTAACTCCATAGTTAATGTATTAACCTTGGCATTATACAATATTTCAATCTCAAACATGACTGATTGGTATACAGTATAGCTTAGATTGAAACATCTTGCTCAAAGAATGTACAAGAGTGAATGACCAAGTTACGAGGTGATTTAAATTGAATCAGGCATCATCCTCAGGAATGGAGCAAGAGTGTCACAGGCCTCGGGGCAAAACTTATTTACAAGCCCCCTAACAAAATTTTTATTATACATTTATTTTGCTTTACTTATTTAGCATATATTTAAGAATTATGATACTATTTGTATGCATGGAGGCAGAGAAGGCAAACTATTATGCAAAATATTGAGCTTTAAAAAGGATACTGTGAAATAAAAGTTTACTTACGACAACATCAGAATTTGACTTTTCTTACCTTTCTTTCAGCAAATTCATTAATTAAATCCTCCAAGTTAATATTTCTAGCTTTCTTGTTTTCAATTGATATAATTGAGAGTTCACTTAATCTTTTTTCATTCATAGAATTTCGAAGATAGTTCTTATTAGTTTAAGTTTTGAAAATGATCTCTCTGCACTTGAAACTGTCACAGGAATTGTGAGGAACAATGTTATGGCAGTCACAACTTTGGGAAAACTTTAGCACAAAGTACTGTTGTCTTTAATTAAAAATGAATATAGCTCATGGATTGTCGTCATTTTTTTCAATGTCTGTTTTTAAGCACATTTGAAAAGAGTAATTGACTTGGAAATCCAGAGGAAATATAATTTTTATATTTATTTACTAGCTTTGTTGCTCTCTCAAATAACTTCTCATCATTCAGTTACTGAAAAAGCATAACATAAATTGTTGAAACGATCTGGGCTCCCCCAAAGGCCTGGGCCCTGGGGCACTGCCCCACCTGCCCCTAGCTAGCTCCACCCCTGATCATCCTCATGGATTTGGGATGAAGAAAAAAATGATAACATCACAAATTTATAAAGTTGGATGATAGTGTGAATGACTTATGTTTTAGGTTACTATGTTCATGGCCAAAAATATCTTCAAAAAATTCAATTCATAAACTGGGATAAAAATATCCTTAAAATGAAAGACATTCCAGTAATTTAATGAAATGTACAATGAGATTTCTAAACAGTCATTAGCCTCTCTTCTACAGACTAAGTACCACAAATATACAGTGGTCCCTTGCATTAACACAGATTTTGTTAATGATAAATCAATAATGCAGCACCCTGAATTACACCCATT
Source organism: Bathynomus jamesi (assembly GCA_023014485.1). Classification (NCBI taxonomy): domain Eukaryota; kingdom Metazoa; phylum Arthropoda; class Malacostraca; order Isopoda; family Cirolanidae; genus Bathynomus; species Bathynomus jamesi. The sequence continues at coordinate 203,252 of JAJOZX010000114.1, forward strand.
TATAACTTTATTGCGGACTAAAATTCATTAATGCAGCTCCCTGCTGCTAGACAAAGTCTCTGGGCAGAAACAGCAGACCATCATGTTATACTTCACTTCCCAAAGTGAGTTAAAAATCATGTTTTCTTATAATTATGAGAAAGTGATTTTAATGAAAAGAAAAATGAAAGCAAGTTAAACAATGTAGTTGATGCATTCAGTTTTGTTTCATAGAGGTCATGTGCAGGGTTCTGAAGAGGGTTGAGGCAGCAGGTTTATCCCTGGGTGATGAGACAGGTTCTGAAGAGGGTTGAGGCAGCAGGTTTATCCCTGGGTGATGAGACAGCCAGTGAAGCAATGGAGTGGGTGCACCAGTGGCAGACAATGCAGCAGGCAGGCAGGGGAGGAGTTAATTGGGGCTACTATGTACCTGTACATACATGTTTTCTCGAGTCTTTGTATCTTTTTTTATGTTTTAAATAGAACTTTTTTGTGTGTATTTTTGGACCTCCAGCCCCTAACCCCACTTTAACATGTAAACCAATGTAATCCATTAATGCAAATATCTTTAACACGGAAATCTACAGTCCCTATCTCACGTTAATGCAAGGGACCACTGTACCATACTTCTTTTCCAATTCTGATATTTTCATTGCTTTATTATAATGATAATGATAATAATAATAATAGTTCATCAAAGCATTTTTTTTAACATTATAACTGGCTAACCAAAACTTTTTGTCACCTAATGAATGAAATTTCCCATTACTGGGGGACACATCAGATTTTCTCCATATAAAATTGCATACCAGTATGCAGTACCAGACTTTCGACACATTCTCATTCCTTTTCTGTCCAACTCTCTAACTCAAGGGTTAATCAGTACTTTAAACTTTTCATCTACTCAACTGGTGAATGATGGAACAATCTTCTTCAATCCATCTTTCCCCCCGTCTATAAACTCCAATTTTTCAAATGCAGTGTCCAGGGATCTTGAAAACCCTGGACCTTGATTTTGGCTCTTCTCCTTCTTCTAGGGGGTTGGGGGCACTTTTGTGGGCATTCGCCCTTGGCCCCTCCTTCTGACATAAAAAAACCTCTGGTCTCAAAGAGTGTTTAGATTATAATGAAGTCCTGGGGTTTTTTACTTTATGGTTAAGGCAATGGTTATGCATACTGAGAAATTAATTAGTTGTGTGTGTGTGTGTGTGTGTGTGTGTGTGTGTGTGTGTGTGTGTGTGTGTGTGTGTGTGTGTGTAGCCCTTGTCAGCCAGTGAAATGGTGTTAAAAAATGGTCTGGAGCTCAAGGTCAAAGGAATATTTAGTACATTTTCTTTTCATACATATTTAGCCTAACTAAAAGAATTTAGAGAGCAAAGATAACAAATGTAAATGGACTTCCTTTTTCTGAAGAAAGTGTCTTTTGCTATTTCAATTTCGGATGGGTGATCATGTTATCACTTTCATCATTTTCATTAATACTGAAATTAATACCAATCTTCTTACTGTATCAATGGGATGGCAATCAATGTTATTATTATCATTAACACCAGATTAGTTAACCCTTTACTGATGGCTATGTGAACCAAAAGTTGGATAGCTACAAAAAAATCAATATGTATGCTCATTTCATTTGAGTATTTATGATTCCATTCACATTTTATCAATAAAACAAAATTTTAATTTTTTTCAATTTTTTTGTGTAAAGTTCCACAGTACTCGAAATGTATGTTGCTAAAATGGGACAATGGACAGTGAATGGTTAATTACTAAGATATCTTTTTTTTTATTAAAAATGATTGAAGATCAAACCCCAACATCATTCACAACAAATAATAGTGATGACTAACTTTTTAACCACATCCTCGAATCAAAGCCAAAGCTCCATCGCATCTACCTTGTCAGTTTTGCTCTATACATAATCTTCGCAGTTCCTTTCCCTTCTTCTCTCTTCTCAATGGACATTCCCTATTTTCAATTAGGGCTTTTCCCAACATTAAGTCGAGGGAAAGGTACTGTACTGTACTGTACTGTACTTGCTAAACTGTCATCTTCATAGCTCTTGCCTTTATCAGGAAGGTAGATCATGAAATCTCTTCCTTACTCCTTAAAACCAAATGAAAAAGCTATTCAATTCTTGTATGCAATGTTATGAACTGAATTTGGGTCTATTTTTATTTTATGAAGTGCTCATAAATAAAATTTAAAACTATTCCATTTAATTCTAAAATTACGGTACATTCAAGGCATTCAAGAAATTTTGTCTTGCAACCTATTACTTCATACCTTTTTCATTGTTTCTGATGTACTTCACAAGTTCATTTAGAACACTTGAACTGCTCTCATTCAGAATGTCAATTCAGTGGCTTTTAAAATACATACCTGAGTCACTCGGTGATTACATTCAAAATACTTTAAAATTTATATTTCAAAATGTGTCAAAGAAGTGACTTCTATGACCAACTTTCCTATCAATTTGACAGTGCAACATTTTTACTTCATAATACAGTAGCTGTTGAATGCTCATTAATATTTCAGAATGTGCAAATCAACAAATTGTTACATTATATTTTAGTTTCATAATTACATTCAGAACATTTAGACAAGTCTGGGTCACTGCACCCCGCAACTTCTATTCAAAAAGAATAGTTTTTCTTCTTTTTTGGGGCTCAACTTTAAAACTTGGAAATTTTAAATACATTCCATTACCAGGGAGAGTATGGAAATACTGTACCTTACTATCTCTCCGACTCTCTCCAGATGTTATCATTATAAGCAGTTGTCATCAAGGTATCTTACCAGTACTGTAGCTTTTTTATTACTCCTTTTACTTCCACTACTATTGGAATGACCTCAGGTTCATTGTTCCACATTCTCTGCACTTCATATTTTAATCAATAATAATTTAATATTTTTTAATATATATATATAAATATAATATTATATAGGTATACATTTTAATAATATTTTAATGTGTCAACATGTGCGTTTTTAGAGCATTTTTCCACTTAGTTTCATAATTACACTCAGAACATTTAAACATTTTTGTTGCAGAATGTGAAAGCTGATGGAGTTTGAAATTGCTCTTATGATTAGTTTCATAATTACACTCACAACATTTGAACATTTTTATTTCAGAATGTGTCAACAAATGAGTAGCTAAATTACGATTTAGTTTAGTTTTATAATTACATTCAGGACATTCAAATATTTCCTTCGTGGAGTGTGTCAACATATGAGTTTTTAGAGCATTTTTCCACTTAGTTTCATAATTACAATCAGAACACTTAAACATTTTTACTTTAGAATGTGTCAATAAATGCGTTGTTAAGTTACATTTTAGTTTAGTTTTATAATTACAATCAGAACATTTAAATATTTCCGTCGCAAAATGTGTGAACATATGAGCTTTTAAAGCATTTTTCCACTTAGTTTCATAATGGCATTCGGAACATTTAAACCTTTTTGCCGCAGAATGTGTCAACATATGAGTGTTTAGTGCATTTTTCCACCTAGTTTTATAATTACATTCAGAACATTTGTATGTTTTTGTTTCAGAATGTTTTGACTTATGAACTCTGAAATTACTTCCACAAGTAGTTTCATAACTGCATTCAGAACATTTTAACATTTTAGTTTCAGAAGGTATAAAAGAGTGATTTTCCATTTTATTTTTGCATTTAGATTCAGATATGGAAAAATTCATTTCTCCTGTGGGAGTTTTACCTGACAAATTTTCCTTCCTGTTGTCTCCACATTTTAGTCCTTGGTTAACTCGGAAAAGGTTTGGTATACAGTCATAATTTAATCCGCTACTGTTTGAATTATTTTCGAGACAAAGTGAGTTTTGGTCACTTATATCTTCATTTGTTCCACCCTCATTACATTCCTGCAAGATAAATGAGCAAATAGCTTTTACCGATGTATATAGTAACAAGGACTCAAAATGCGTGTCCTAGCCAATCTTAATAAATAATTTTGTTGATAAGGAGTCTTTCCCCCATAGTTTGAAATAAAATTGTCTAAATAGCCTAAATTTCAAGTCTTAAGAATCAATTTCCATTAAGAAACCTCACCTTTGTTGTGTTCTAAATAAAACTGGCAGTTATACTTATTAAGAATTTTGAAGTTCTCAGTGACAGCGTGATGCAAAAGCTGCGCATCATAGGAATTTTCAGTGTTGACTATTTTTTTTTTCTTCTAGGTAGGGGATGGCTGCGAAATTAACAATAGATAAGAGTGTGAGCTTGGTTTTAATGTATGGAATACCAGGTACAACAAATTGATGAATCGGTACAGAATTTAAATTCTACACTGATTCATCAATTTGTAGTACCTGGTATTCCAAGTATTAAAACCAAGCTCACCCTCTCATCTATTGTTAATTTTGCAGCCATTCCCTACCTAAAAGAAAAAAAAATGTTATAATCAACACTGAAAATTCCTATGATGCATGACTTTTGCACCACCCTGTATATATGTCTCTTGACGATGCATGTCTATACCAGTGGTTCTCAACCTTTTAATGCATTGGACCTAGCTTGATAATCCTTCCAACATCTACACAAAATCTAATGTAACTTATCTAAATCAAAGGAAAAGTACTTTTGAGTATGAAATGAAGTTTAAAACTTTATGTATTTAGTGTTCAAAATTAATTACAAAAAATTAAGAAATACATAATTACATTTCTAAATGCATTAAATTCCCAAATGAGGCAGGATGCTGCACAGGGGTCAAACACGCACAAATTTTGAACATCTGTTCTAAGTCATCAAAAGTACCAAAGATAATTATTAATACTTATCATGGAATGTATAATTTTTATTATTGTATGTTCCAGCAACCTCTAGATTGAGAACTTCCAGTCTGTACTGTGTACTCTAAAATGGGGGACTCACAACAGTGGTATGACTACAGATAAATTAAGTTTTCATTTTACGGGTAACTTGAAAAATTACAAAACTAATTGTTTCAGTCTCATACTTTCAGAAGTTACTCCCTCTGACAAAAATAATTATGGCCTACCCAAAGAGCTTTACTGTAAAGCAAAAATTTTTCCTATTAATGCTAATTAAAACCAAATTGTGGGCTAAATCATTAACATTTATGGCAAAGTAGTTTTTGTTTGACCTTCCACAAGATTGTGGATGTCCAATATGTTACAGCCTATATGAGTATATTGAAGATGCAGTGACAAATTTTTATTTTACCTTCTGTAAAAATTTCTGGGTCATGATTAATTTAAGATCATTGAATCAAATTTTGAACTTAGAAAAGATATTTTTCCTAACTGTCTAAGCTCCCTTTTTATTGCCATTTTTGGATTGTTTGAATGTTGTTAAGATTAAAATATTCATAATTTTATAGGTCTCCAACCAATTGAGACCATGCTATGACCTTCCAAAAGTTAGTGACCTGGCCTAAACCTTGATTTTCCAACCCCTGTATCTCATGAACCACTTTTCACATGGAGATGAAAATTGACAAAGTGAATGTCCCACCCAACATAACTTTGTACACCAAAAAACATTAAAATCACAAGAGGTCAGGGTATTAATTAGTGGTGTGCTGATTAATCACACTGGCAGAATCAGACATTTTTTGGGGTATCGGCACCACCACTGGAATTGACCAAATTTAGCTGATACTTCTTACTGATTTTTTTAAATTTTAAAATTTTCATTACAAAAAATCTATATCTATAGAAAATTGAACAGAAAATATTTTATAATCATTTCAAAGTGTAATTTTTTATTTTTTTGTTTCAAAGAATGACCGCTCATGGCCACCAAAAGAAAGGTGGATAGCAGAGCGAACACAGAACGAAGAGTATGGAACAACTAATGGAAATGAACAATAGACTGGGGGGTGAGGAGGAGGAGGTGGGGGAAAAGCAAAAAGATCATAGTGGGGTCACAGCCGGTAAAGAAGTCGGGAGCGAAAGAGGAAGAACAACCCGGTTATCGAAAAGTAGGAACCTTCAGACAGAAGAGCGCCAAGCCTATCACAAAGCCCGACGCTCTCCAAAAAGGGAAAATACTCTGCGCGCAGCGCAGAGTAAAGTGGACACTCCACCAGGAGGTGGGCAACTGTAAGTAGGACGTCACAATTGGGACATCGGGGCACCCGATCCCCGGCCATCAAATAGCCATGGGTCAGTTGGGTGTGGCCAATACGGAGGCGGGCCAGAGCCACCTCCTTATGGCGTGACCGATGGAAGGAAGAGGCCCAACATCCCAACTTGGGTTTAATCTTGCAAAGTTTGTTATCCATAGCGCCATCCCAGCGACTCTGCCACTGGGAGCGCAAAAACCTACGGAAGCCAGGGATATAATCAGAAAAAGGGAGGGACACAGGTGAAACCTGCAGTCGGCACGCGGAACGGGCAGCTCGATCGGCAGCCTCATTTCCAGCCACGTTAACATGTGCTGGGACCCAGCAAAATACCACCTCCTTGCCACCAAAAGCGACAAGAGTATGGTACAGTAGCTGGATTCGTCGGACCAGCGGGTGGACAGAGTCAAAACACTCCAGGCCATCCAGGGCACTGCGGGAATCCGAATGGATGACGAACGACCCATCCGGATGCTCCCGCACCACCTCCAGAGCGCTCAGAATGGCATAGAGCTCCGCCGTAAAAACGGAAGCCTCATCAGGGAGACGGGTACATCGGGGAGCAAGGACAGACGACTGGGGAACAGCCGCGGATCCAACGCCCCCCGACGACCTCGAGCCATCCGTGAAGATTGCAACACATGCAGAGTGATACGCCGCATGCTGAAGGAACAGAGACCGAAGCAAGGCAGAGTCCGACTCGGTCCTGCGAACGGGGCGCAACGCCCTACAGCACGCAACAGGGTGCTCTCCCAAGGTGCAACACCACTGAAAGAGACCGGTATAACGGATGGAGGGGGAGTGCCCATACCATCGAGGAGGGAGGTCACCGTGTCGGTGAAATACCAACCCCATCCCGGCAGAACGCCCTCTCAACCACCTGGAACAGAGGAGAGGTGGGAAGACGGAGGATCCGGAGATAGTGTTTAGCAATGAGGAACGACCTCCGATCCTCCAAGGGAGGGATGTCGCACTCAACCTGCAGACTATCAACCGGAGAGGAGCGGAAGGCGCCAGATGACATGCGCAGTCCTCTAGAGAGGACCGGATCCAGTATCCGAAGGGCCGTGCGGGAGGCAGAGCCATACACCACACTCCCATAGTCTAATTTGGACTGTACCAGGGACACGTATAAACGGAGGAGCATCCACCTATCCGCGCCCCATGTAGTATGCGACAGATGCCCCAGCAAATCCAGGGTACGTCTCGCGGACTCGCGCAGCCGGCGAAGGTGGGGAACCCAGCTCAAACGGCTGTCGAAAACCATACCCAAGAAAAGTACTGATGGAACGAGGGCCAGAGGCTGACCCCCGAGTGTAAGGTTAAAGGCCGGGACGGCGCCGGATCCCCGTCTCCTCGACGGAAGGAAGGCCACACACGAAGTCTTCGGGGAAGACAACGTAAGGCCCACCGACGACGCCCAGCGTTCAACCCGATTGACCGCGAGTTGGACTTGCCTCTCCACGAGGGGGGGACTCGTCCCCGCGGCATAGACAGCCAGATCATCTGCATAGATGGAACAGCGCACCGAGGGCGGAAGAGCTCCCGGTAGCGCAGACATAACTAGGTTGAAGCAGGAGACGCTTAACACACACCCCTGGGGCACCCCCTCCTCCTGAACATACAGGGCAGATAGGGCCGCCCCATTACGGACGCGGAAAGTGCGACGGCAGAGGAAGTTGCGAAGAAACGTGGGCAAAAAGCCCACAAAACCAAGAGACTTCAAACGGTCCATGACAACTCCCCGACGGGTCGTGTCATAGGCCTTTTGGACGTCAAAAAAGACGGCCAGAACAAGATTCCGGCGGGAAAATGCCTCCCGTACATCATGGCCAAGGAGGAGAAGGGGGTCCAGAGTACCCCGAAATCGACGAAAACCATACTGGGTCGGGGGGCATAACCCAAGCGACTCCAGTGTAAAGGAAAGTCGGACGGCCACCATCTTTTCGAGGAGCTTGCATAAGCAGCTCGTCAAAGCAATAGGCCGATAGCTCGCCACCTCCGCCGGATCCTTCCCCGGCTTAGGTATCGGGACCACAATCGCCTCCCTCCAACGGGAAGGGAACGACCCCTCAACCCACATCCGGTTGAAAAGATCCAGCAAGAAGTGCAGGGCCATCGGGTGCAGATTCCGAAGAAAGTCATACGGAATGTCATCAGGGCCAGGAGCGGAAGAACGACGGGTTGCCAAGGCAGCCCGAAGTTCCCGCATCGGAAAGAGATGGTTATAGGGCTCGTTCCCAGGGGGCGGGAACGTGACCTCCGATAAAGGGCGATCCGCAGCTGAAGGCGAACGGGAAACCGCAGCAAAAGCACCGGCCAGCCGATCAGCCACAGCAGCAGGATCCGAAAGGAAGCCGTCCCCGTCCCGAAGGACAGGGCGACTAGCAGGGACGGCCTCCCCTCGATACTACGTACCTTCCGCCACACAGCAGCAGAAGGGGTAGATGAGGAGATGCCGGACACAAAAGCACGCCAAGAGGCCCGACGGGCCAACTTGAGAGTCCGGCGGGCGAAAGCCTTCGCCCGCCGCATCTCAATCAAGTGGCCCGCGCGCCGGGTGCGGTGGAAGCGGCGCGTTGCCCTCTTCCTCTCGCACACCGCCTGGTGACATGCTGGAGTCCACCACGGGACGCTACGAGTCCGCGGGTTACCGGAAGACGAGGAATACAGTCCTCCGCGACGCCCATCACCACCCGCTCGAAGAACTCCAAGCTCTCATCCACAGAGCCAAAGCTCAATACCGAACGGACAATGACGGAACGAGCTCTGAAAGATGGCCAGTCAGCCCGCGCAAGGCACCACCTCGGTCGAGACGAAACGCCCGGCTGCGGACCGACCGGCTCAAGACAGACTGGGTAATGATCACTGCCATAAGAGTCCCCCAACACCTTCCACGAAAAATCGAGTAAGGCATCGAGGGACACCAAGGAGAGATCAATACAGGTAAATGAACCCGTGGGTTCGTGGAAGTAAGTAGGTTCACCGGAATTGAGACACGCAAAGGAAAGTTCCTCCATTAAGGAGAGTAAAATACCAGCAACATTAGTCGACCGAACATCTCCCCAAGCCGGGTCGCGACTGTTAAAGTCCCCGAGGAGGAGAAACGGTCGGGGTAGTTGCAGCACCAACTCGCGAACCGCGTCGCGAGAAGGAGGGTCATGAGGAGGAATATAAACCGAGCAGGCAGTGTACTGGCGATCTAAAAAGAGCCGCACAGCCACAGCCTGCAAGGAAGTGCGAAGAGGCACACCACGCGATGGTAACGAATGATGCACGTAAATCGCCGCACCCCGCCGGCGTGTGCGCTCATCCGGGGTGCAAGGGAAACCAACATAGCCAGAGAGACGAGGGAGTCCCCGCGCAGCCAGGATAGTCTCCTGGAGACAAACACAGGAAGGCCGCTCGCTCTCCAGCAGGGAGGCAAGGTTCTCCCAGTTAGCTAAAAGCCCCCTACAGTTCCAATGCAAGATGGAACTGTAAGGGGAAGCGGCATTATAAGAGGCAGAGAAAACAGCGAAATAGCCACGGACCAAGCTGAGCAGCAAACTCAACGGTCCATAACCAGGGACAGAATCGGTTTCCCCGACTCCGCATCTGCTGCACCCGTAGTAGGACGAGAAGTGGAGAGTAGAACAGGGAGGTCAGAGGGGGGCTCTCCCGGCGGGGGGAGAGACGACGAGTCGGGCCCAGCCGAAACCCCCAACTCCCCACAGAGGGGGACCGGGGGGAACCAGCTGTTCGAGGGCTCGTCAAACCAGACAAGCACTGACGGGGGGGAGAGGAAAGGTCGACCACAAGTGGGAGAGGTAGATCCAGGAGAGAGACCCGACCACTCTCAGCAGGAGCCGGAGAGAGAGAGACTCCATGAAGGAGGGCCAGGCCCCTCTCGACCGGGTCTATCATGGGAACAGAGTCAGTAATCGAGGGTGTCATGGGGGTGTACCTCGACCGACACCCGGACACTGGTCGGGGCACCGGGAGGTGACGCCCCACCAGCGCTCCGTATAGGGGGGGGGGGAAGTCCCGAGCGGATCAGGAACAGCGCGCCGCTTCCCCTCCGGTGAAGACGGGGAAGAAGGGGAAGCAGGCGAGCAGTCAGGATCGGGTCGGAAGGACTCCGACTCCGACCACGGCGACGCTTCCTCCTCTCCTTCGGGGCATCCCCCTCCCCACCCGAGAGACGAGTAGGCAAGGATCCAGACCCCAAGGCCGGAGGGGGAGAAGGGGCACTTGTAGGCAGGGAATCAGATGGGATGTCAGAAAGTGAGGCAGAGGAACAAGAAGGACCCGCGGCGCCAGGAGGACCACCAACCCCCGGGACTTCCAGGGGGGGCACCACTCCAGTAGACGCCGGGGTAGCACGGGAGGGGCCCGAGGACCCGCCAGGGCCAAGAGCCGCAGCGTAGGACAACCCCCGCCGCGGCTCCCGGTCACGGATCTTATCGCGCGCCTCCCGCGCACTAAGGAATTCGGTAGTCCTTAAGGACCGCACCTCAAATTCAAACTTGAAAACGGGACAGTCCCGAGAAGAGGAAGGGTGGGCCCCCGAACAGTTCGAGCACCGCGGGGCTTCGTGCACGGGGTAGGGTGCGCAGGCCCACCGCAGCGGACACATAGCTTACCCTCACGGCGGCACGCAGAGCTAACATGGCCGAACCGGTTGCAGCCAAAGCAGCGAACCGGGTCAGGCACATATGGTCGCACCGAAAACTCACACGACCGGCGATCACCCATGCCCCAGAACACCTGGGCCGGAGGCACAAGGGAGTCAAAGGTCAGGAGCAGACGAGCGGACGGGGTAAGAGCACCATCCCGGCGCGACGAAAAGCGGAAGACCTTCGTTACCCCCTGGGGGGCAAGATCCTCCTGCAACTCGCCAACCGGGATTGACAGCAGACGGGAAGCGAAAATGGTGCCTTGACAGCTATTCAATTGCGGATGGGGAGTCACAGAAACTCTGCAACCCAAGACATCCTGCAACTGTAGAAGGGACCCAGTCACCCCCGAAGAACGGGACTTCAAAAGAAGAGACCCATCCCTCAGAGGGCGGATATCATAACGACAGGGAACCCCTATCGTCTTAAGGCGCTGAAACACCCGTTCCGAGTTGCCCGGAAGGGAGCCAGCGGAAGGGCGGAGAACAAGGAACCTGTCCACCGGACAGAAATTGACAGCAGAGACAGGTCCATGTGTAACGGTAACCGAGAGTGGGCGAGAGAACAAGGGCCGCGAAGACCCCGCCCTACGGCCACCACGAGTCCGGCCACGAGAGCCAGACACCGCAGAGGACGAGAGGGGGCCATACGGCTTGAGGGTCAATCCAGCGGAGGCAGAGGCCGCTGAACGACCAGAAGTAGTAGTCTGATCCAAATCCAAGGGCGGGCCAGAGTCGTCAACAAGAGGGGAGTGAAGTTTAGTAATAGAACCCATAAACAGTATTTTTTGTTGTTTCGCGCCCGGGGCCGCGGGGAACCGATTACCCGGGGCCCAAGGGGACCAAGCGCACGCCGGCGGGGGATGGGTGCCTCGTCCCATGCGGGTACCCCCGTTTCAAAAGGGGCCCTTGCAGCATCGAGAGTTCTCCCCCGCCGGCAGCAAAGACCAAGGCCCCCCAGGGTCCCAGGCCCGGGCACCCTACCAGCCAACTTAGTCCGGCCCCGACCATGGGAGCGAGACCCCCAGCGATCAGCCCCGGCAGCCCACGGGGCGCGCGAAGTGAGAAGAGAAAGCAGAAAAAAAAAAAAAAACAGAGGGGGCAAGGAAGAGGGGAAAGAGGGGAAGACAGGAAAGAGGGGACTGTAGAATAGCAGGGTATGTTAAAAGTCTACTTCGCAACCGGGCGGGGACCCGGCAGGGCCCCCAGCCACGGCTGACCCCCCTCGCCACATGGAGGCAGGAGCCCGCGGGCGATCCACCCCAGAAAGACCGCCCGCGGGGAGGGGGTTCAAAGTGTAATTGTATAAAATATATTTTATATTCATGAAAAAGGCAAAGCTTAATAAATGTTTACCGCACTTCAAGCATTCATATGATATGGAAATTTTAGATATAGTTTTGGAAAAAATTTTAACCAATTTTGGATGGGATGGAACTGTGTAATCTTTTTCAAATTAAGATGAATAAATATTATACTACACCCGAAAAAATTAAAAATGATTTTAAAAATTAAATTTTCATAGTAATGTTATCAATATTTGATGGCTTTTTTTTTATTTCAGTACCATGAAGAGTTAATTAATGACTGAACAATTTTTTATTAACAAATCTTTCATATAAGATCAGTTCAAAATACTATGAGAGTTGGTATGAAAGTAATGCTTCTTATTTTTCAGTTTGTAAATACAATACTTTTGGACCACCCCTCGTAGATAGTTTCATTGAGTGTGCAGGGTAGTTAGTTCCATAAATAACTCAGTAGGACAGGGCAGTACTTCTCAACTGGTGGTACTTCAAAGGTTTTCAAATGGTATTTAAAAATTAAAAGGCAAAATTTCAGAATTCAGATGCAGTTTAAGGGGGGTAAAACTTTACTATCCAGATAGTGTTCAGAGGCAGAATCCATAAGGCCCTAATTACTAGCCTAACCTAATTAACCCAATATAGCCTAATTAACTTAACCTAATCTAATTTAACATATTTCCAAGCTGTTATGGACTCTTGTCTCTAAACACTGTCTTGATAGTAAAGTTTTGTCTCAGAGTTTATAACTAATAGCTGAGCAATGTTAGGTTAGATTAGATTAGATTAATTATGAACTCTGATTCCAAAGTGTGTCTGGCTTCTACAATCTCACCAATTAAAAGATAAACAAAATACCATATCTATTAAGAGCCAATGTTAGCAATAAACAAAATAAAAATCATATTGGGATGAATTTATTATATTCTTCAAGAATGTTATGAAAGACATTGGGTGGATCTCACACAGCCTTTACTTCCATGAGAGTTAAGCGAGTCTTACCTAACTGGGACTACAAGTTATACAAGTCCTCAAAGTGATACTTAGTAAAAGAAGGTTGAAAAGCTCTGAGAGAGGCCTAGGTGATACTAGTATATCTTACCTGATATTCATGACAGAATCCTCCACAAAATCTATTTCCATCCAGTAGTATTTCCTCTTTAGTTTTAATAAAAAAATTCTCTCTCATATTCACTTCTCTCGTGTCTTTCTCCATTTTGAAACTAAAGGAACGATGTAGCTACATAAATTTTAACTGAAAAAATTAAATATTTTATATTCTTCATTGTAAATGGGAAATTTAAATTCCTGTCTTGAGAAAAAGAAAAAACTTTTAGCTAGTTCTTTATTAGACCCTAAATGGATACTATCCACTACCAACTTCAAAAATACAAGTTTTGAAAAATGTATTTGCAATGGCATTTTCAACCAAATCATCACTTCATAATGTTTGCAGTTGGTACAACTATGTCCTTTTCTTGCAATGTTAATTCAGCTAAGGACATAATTTAAACTGCTATGAATAAACTCTCTGTTTCTTATAATAATATGTTTTGTATGCTATGTAGGGAACCAAAATGATGCAGTGCCAGTTTTATGTTTACTACGCGTAACCTACCAACCAACCAAATGTTAATCCGGAAGAATATACCTATATAATTTCATTACTAGGGTCCAAAACAGCTCTAATGTGTTATTGTGCAATGTCCTGTCTTCAGATACTTTGTACCTCTCACCTATATAGCAGTCTTGGTTTAGACAACTGCTGGTTTACAATACCTTATTTTTGTAATGGAGCAAAGATTATATATGCATATTAAGTCATGTTATAGTAAGATTGTATTTGCATGTTGGGTTAAATGGCTATGCTGGCCTTATTTTTGTACTTGTATATTAGGTTAAGTGGCTATGTTAGGAGTGAAGTGATTGAAATGACCAAAGTAATTGAAGTGCCATGATTTTACAATTACATGCTTTATATATAACCTAAATTTTGGGGGAGTGCAGTTTGAAGATTAAGCTTCCCCCTTTAAACACATGATCAGATTTTTTGAAAGATTCCAAATAAAAATTTTAAAAAATAATAAAAAATAATCATATTTTCGCTGAGTATGCATTTCTAAAGGGCAACATAATTTCGTAGTACATTAAGTACAATCCAAGTACACCCTGAGTACATTGTAATTTCGAGTTTACAACAATTATGATTATAATTATGGATTAGTTCATATTCACTTAGTATCATTTAATTACACTTCCATTTAAAGTACATTATTACATTATATATTAAATTATTATCATTTAATTAAAGTTTCATTGAAGTACATTATAAGTTATTATCATTAATTACAGTTTCATTAAAGTACATTACGTCGTTTACAATTCTTAGTGTTTTTATATTTATATATGGTTATTAGTACAACACAAAGTACATGGGCACATACGGTATATATTTACACATGACACACATGATAATAAGTTATAAATTTGAAATCAGAGGCAGAGGTGGTCTTTTGTTTTCAGATGTTCGATTTATGCTGCGATTAGCAGAATTTGACCACTTGCCTAAGCATTTATGAATAAAAAAAAAAAAAAATAATATATGCAAACATATTTGCGTGATTTTGAATGAACAGGTATGGAGGCATAAAGTTTCGTACCATTTCATAGACTGACACGAGTAAAATTTAATATTTAATAAAATTGATATAGGATAATGGTCAAGATAGGACATGGATGTATGAATGAACATATAAATAATGACATATAGAGTGTACAGTTTTTATTATGTTAAAGAATTTCCATACATTGTATACTAGAGATATGATGATGGGGAAAATGTGAAGGGAATTAAGTTACTTCATGACATCATAGTTATTTACTTCATACGTACAGTATAACCTGTATAAGTCATTATTGGGAGGATTTAAAAGAAATGAATTAGAGACAAAGAGTGGGTATTAAGGACTAAGAAGTGCGACTACAGGTTCCAATCCTATTATATGCAATGTGTATGCATAATCTAGGGATGAAGGTGAGATGCAAGACAACCATAATTAATTATAATAAATTCTATAACAAATGAAAAATGGAAATATGGATATGACTAAACCATAGAAGTAGTAGATTGTAGGGTTGTGACACAAACAAAAATAGAAAGCAACAAATAAAATTTTTATCCAAAATTGCATCAGGCAACTTTGGCTCCTCATGTAAAAATGAATATGGATTATTCATTGTTCATTTTTACATATATACATATTTACAATCTACAAACACACTCTTTCATTCATGAAAGTATTCAAACAGTTTTCTGGTTTAGTAGGGTTGCCAGATGTCCCGTATTTGATCCAAAAATCCAGCGTTCAAAATGTCCTGCAAAAAATATTTTTTAAGCAAATATTTTAGGGATGAATTGATTTAGAATTTCAATATTATATAATAATTTCAATTTATTCACGATATTTAATTGTTAAATATTATTGTAATAAAATTTGGTATTTCTTTACTATTACACCGGTCATGAATAGAATAGAATAACTTTTATTAATAATAATAAAATAAATAAATTTTTCAATTTACAATGACATGAATAATTGTGAAGCTCGACTATTTATTTTATTTTATTTGGCCCTTAAGCTTTAGGCTTTACCGAGCTCTTATTAAAAATAAGCAGCTAGTTGTTATAAATTTATAATAATAAATAAATAAGTAAATAAGTATTATTAATAGTTAAAACATGTATTACAATATTAAACAATATTAATGGACAATATTAAATAATATTAGTGGACATTAATCGTAGATTTTTGTTAGTATGCCATTATTAATCGGGATTTCAACTTGGTTTTAAACAAATTTACATTCACAATATTTTTTATATTGGCATGCAAGTCATTCCATAGTTTCAATCCAATGAAAATGGGTAGTTTTTGAGATGAAGACAATCTAAATTGAGGTATAACAAGCTTTGATCTATTTCTGGTCTGATACGAGTGGATTTCTTGAGTTACAAAATACCTATTTACCCATTGCAAATTAATGATTTTGTTCTTACACTTGTAAATAAAAGTAAAATGTGCCAGTTTAGTTATATCGTTGAGCTTTAGTAGGTTTAGCTCCTTAAATAATGCACTAGAGTGATCAAGGAAATCAGCATCAAATAATAACCTTATTGCTTGTTTTTGGATGACAAAGATACCATTTAATGCGTTATTAGTGGAGTTTCCCCAAACAAGGGTGCAGTATGTTATACAGGGTGATCCAGAGAAATGGGACCCAAAAGAAACCCCTGTAACTCTTAAAGTATAAGTCCTTTTATAAAATCATACGCATCATTCGAAAGAGGATAGTTACAAGTTTGTACAGGATTGTATAGGTTTTGACAATACAAGACAAGATAAGATACAAAACAAAATAAAAGTGTTAGTTAAAACTAACCCTTCAAGATGACTGCATGGACTGTGGAACAGCTGCGTATCATAACTGAGCAATATTATGAGCATGGAAGAAGTGTAGTTTCAGCTCAAAGATCTTTCAAGACAAATTTTCAGATGTCAAAATCACCTTCTAAGAGCTGAAACTACACTTCTTCCATGCTCATAATATTGCTCAGTTATGAAACGCAGCTGTTCCACAGTCCATGCAGTCATCTTGAAGGGTTAGTTTTAACTAACACTTTTATTTTGTTTTGTATCTTATCTTGTCTTGTACTGTCAAAACCTATACAATCCTGTACAAACTTGTGACTATCCTCTTTCGAATGATGCGTATAATTTTATAAAAGGACTTATACTTTAAGAGTTACAGGGGTTTCTTTTGGGTCCCATTTCTCTGGATCACCCTTTATAAGGAAGAACAAGAGTATGATAAAGAGTCAATAAAACTTGTTTAGGGACTACATTTCTAAGTTTAAACATTATAGCAACGCTCCTTGAAATCTTTTTTGCGATATAATTTACATGATCACTCCATTGCAAATTCTTATCTAGCATTACACCAAGAAATTTTGTTATAGTACACTCCTTTATGGCAATTTCATTAACATTAAGTTCATCAAGATATACATTTCTTTTATTAGTAAAAATCAAGAAATTTGTTTTACTGGTATTTAGGAAGAGTTTATTGGTGGTCAACCACTTCATTACACTGATGAATTCTGAATGAAATATATTCTTAGCTGTATTAACATCTTTGCAAGAAAAAGAGAGTTGTATCATTTGCAATCATTATGAAGTTCAATATATCAGATGAACGTGGAAGGTCATTTATATATAATAAAAATAACAGTGGACCCAGAACTAAGCCCTGTGGAACACCATGTTTGACAAGCGCTTTAGTTGAGCAAACCTTATTTACTGATACAAAATGATATCTATTGGACAAATAACTTTTAAACCAATCACTGATTGCTGCTCTAAAGCCGTAACAATATAATTTATTAAGTAGAATATTATGGTCTATTACATCAAACACCTTACTCAAATCCATAAATATTGATATCATTATTTCTTTGTTCTCCTTAGCTATATTTACACTTTCCATAAGATTTAAAATAGCCATTTCCATTATTTTATTATTACGGAAGCCATATTGATTTGGAGATAATAAATTGTAGGATTCTAAATATCACTGCATTCTACTTTTTACAATTTTTTCAAAAACTTTGCTGAACACAGATAATGAACACACCAGCCTGTAATTTGTTGCTAGTGTAGGTTCACCCCCTTTAAAAAGGGGTGTTATACAACCAGTTTTTAGCATTGATGGGAATATTTCTTTGGAAATACTTTGATAATTCTAGCCAAAGTTACAGATATCTTATCTTTAACAAGTTTCACTATAGGTACAAGAATGTTATGAATGTTATTTTTTATATTTTTTAATTTACCAATAATATTCTGGACCTCAGTAGAGGTAGCAGGAACAAAAGAAAATGAATTTAGTGGGCTGGGTGACATATATTCTAGAGGTGAGTGATCATTATTTATTAATTGTGTGCGAAGCTTATCCACTATTGAAGTAAAGTGTGCATTTAAAGAGTCTGCAATAGCAATATCATCAGTAATTTCTTTATTATCAACATTTAATTTCTCTATTGAATTTTTTCTTAATTTGTTTTCCGAGAAGATTGTTTATGGTTGTCCAAGTGTTTTTCATGTCTCCTTTATGTTTGGAAAATTGATTGTTATAATAGTTATATTTTGCAATTTTGATTAATTTAGTTAATTTGTTTCTGTCTTGGGTATATTGTATTTTAAGAATTTTGCTCTGCAATTGCAATTTGAATAATTTATCTCTGTTCTTTATTGAAGTGATAATTCCTGGAATGATCCATGGATTTGCGACACTTTGGGGTGAAACTGTTTTTCTCCTTAAAGGAAAGCAAATATTAAAAATATGGAATAAGGTGTCATAGAAGAACTGAAACATATGATCTGAGTCATTTAAAGGTTCATCACAGTCAAGTCAAGTATTTTATATAGCCCCGATAAATTTTCTTTTGTTAACCTCTGAGAATATTCTGTAATCAATAGTTATTTTGTCTGCAGCCTGAACAGTGTTATTGAATATAGCATAAGTAGGAAAATGATCACTGATGTTAGTGATTATAATTCCAGAATTTACGAGGGCATTGCTTTTAACAAGTATATTATCAATCATAAATTCTGTTATTCGATTGCCATAGCTGCAGACTTGAGTGGGTTTGGTAATAGAATGACTAAGATAGAAAGAATTCATTAAGTTTTAAAATTTATGAGAGATTGCTTCAGATGGCAAATTGATGTTGAAGTCTCCAGTTAGGTTAGGTTTGCTTAGGTTGTTTTAGGTTTGGCCAATTTTGAAGGTGAAATTTGTTTTTCCTATGGTTTTTGATGTTTTGTATTAATCTGACTTTCAAAATCTTTGGAAACCACTCGTTTTTGTAATTCTCCCCACCCAAAAACTCCCGGTTCCCACTGGGGGTCCCCCAGGTAAAAAAGGGTAGAAAGTTTTAAAAGCTTTAAGCTTCAATAACTCTTTAACAAATCATTTGCGACAGAAATGAATATAATTTTTTAATTCAACACATTCAAAAACATTGAAAACCAGCTTTTAAACCTTTTTACCGGAGACTGGTGTAATAGTAAATATTTACCTAAAATTTTTCTAATTTTGTTTGTTGTAACTGTTGAAGAAATAGTTTCAATTTGAAAAAAAATTTGGTCTTAAAAAAAACAGAAAAATTTTGTCCCGCATGGGAATTTGAAAAATCTGGCAACATAAGAAATTTTTATAGTGGGCACAATAGGGGCTTCACTATGTAAAAACTGCCTGTACATTGGCAACAACCAATTTTTACAAAACTAATTAATTATCAATTTAAAACTAAAGATAGAATCTCCGGATCCAGAGGATTAAAGTCATAATAGGCTACTATCCACAAATATGTTAGCTACACTCTATATCTATTTATAACTGACATGCAAATATATCAGATCCAAAGAATCCAGTCAATTTCATTATGGTACCCATCAATACCAGTACCTTGCCAACCAAAAATAAGTCACAGCCCATATCAATTGCGGACCAAGTCACAATTTACAACCATATACATTACAATATATATACTTAGGAGGAAAAGTGTAGGTGTGGTTGTAAAGACTGTACAGTAATGTAGAAATGTGTGTGCACCCATTATGGGTCTCCCATTTAAAGGTGTTTGTGGGGCAAGTGAAGATCATGAGTTTTTCAATACCTCACAGTACTATGGGGGGCACCGCTCAGCAGAGGAATCTCTTTAAATGGGGTGTGTAAGGACAGAGAGTATCCCCTAACCCAAGATGCTGCCTCCCTATATCATAAGAAACATAAGAAATTCTTATAGTGGGCACACTAGGGGCTACTTCGGCCCATTGAGGTGGCTCCACTATGTAAAAACTGCCTGTATATTGGCAACAACCAATTTTTACAAAACTAACTAATATCAATTTAAAATGAATTAATTATCAATTTAAAACTAATTAATCATCAATTTAAAACTAAAGATAGAATCTCTAGATCCAGAGAATCAAAGTCATAATAGGCTACTATCCACAAATATGTTACACTTGATATCTATTTATAGCTGACATGCACATATATCAGATCCAAAGAATCCAGTCAATTTCATTATGGTACCCATCAATACCAGTACCTTGCCAACCAACAATAATCCCACAACACTTGTGTTGAGCTGTGGGATCTATCACCTAAATGCACATAATATATATGAAATAAACTAGTACAATTCATGCAATAAAAATGGGCTTAAACACTATCACCAGATGTCCCTTGCAGACATCAAACTATCCAATCTTCTTTTGAAAGAATCGAGTGTATCTGAAGTCACCACTTCTTCTGTCAGACTGTTTCAAAACTTAATTACTCTGTAAAACTATGTTTTCTTAAATTTGTTCTACATCTTGGCTTAAATAATTTCATACTATGACCTCTAGTCTGGTTATTGTGATATTTAATGAAAAGAGACTCAAAATCTATCTTATCCAACCCTTTTATCATTTTATACACCTCTATCATATCACCCCTTAACCTCCTCCTTTTTAATGAGAACATGTTTAGATACGCCAGTCTTTCCTAATATGTCAATTGTCTTAGAGGTGGGATCATTCTTGTTGCTCATTTCTCTACTTTTTCCAGTTTTTCAATATCTTGTATCAAATAGGGACTATTAAATTGAATACAGTATTCGAGGAGGGGTCTCACATATGAAATGTATAGTTGCTTTATAATATTGGGTGATTTGTATTCAATGTGTCTCTCCATGAGATTGAGTCTAGCATTTGCTTTATTTCTGATTACCATACAGTGATTTGAGGGTTTAAGGTTCATTAGTCACAGTGACACCCAAGTCTTTCTCTTTATCATCATTTTTAATCCAAATTCCATTCATATTATATTCAAATTCTGGATTTTTTGGCCCAATATGCATAACCTTGACTTATTAACATTAAATCTCATCTCCCACTTATCTGCCCAGACTCTTACTCTGTCTAAGTCTTTTTGTATTGTCATTGCTCCTGCTACTGACTTAAAATTATGGCCTAATTTTGTATCATCAGCAAATTTTGAGATTTTACATGATAGGCCCTTCTCTAGATCATTTATATATACAACAAAAAGCAGAGGTCCCAGCACAGACCCCTGTGGGACTCCGCTCAATACGGGTCTCCAAGTAGACTTATTTCCATTTAGATGAACTCTGTTTTCTATTTCTCAGCCATTCTTCTATCCAGTCAGCTATATGACCTCTTATACCATGGGCTCTAACTTTTACCAACAATCTTGCATGAGGAACAGTATCAAATGCCTTTGCAAAATCTAAGTATACTATATCTACTGGCTCTTTATTGTCCAAATGCAATAGGACTCCATCATAAAATTCAATCAAGTTGGTTAGACAGGACCTTCCATTTTGAAAGCCATGCTGGCTATCATTTAGCTATAAGGTTGCACTCTTCAAGGAACTCAGTAACTTTACCTCTAATGATACTTTCGAGTAATTTGCAAATAATGGAGGTGAGGCTGATGGGTCTGTAGTTTTTTGCCAAGTTTCTATTTCCTTTTTTAAAGATTGGAGCCACATTTGCTTTCTTCCAATCCTCTGGAATTTCAGTACATATCAATGATTTATTAAAAATAATGGTTAATATGAGTTTTATCGCACTCAGAATATCAAAAGCAAATATAATTATAAAATATTAAAGCATAATTTTCTCATCATTTTCATATAAGTCACTATGCTCGCAGATGCGTACTTAACAAATTATGTACATTTGAATATTATGACATTTTTGCATTTTTTTTTTTCCCGCCCTTCCAATATTTTGATTGGTGACGTCATGAGAACATGATATATGAGCTAGATTTTTTAAGTTCTTAGGCCTTTTAAGTTGCTAGTCTACTTCTGTTAGGTTTTGATAGATGTTTGTGGCGATGACATGTGAATGGTGCGAATATTATTTTGAGGATTTAATATACTCTAGGCTAGGTTAGCCAGGGCTAGGTTAGGTAAGGTTAGGTTAGGTTAATTAATTTTGGTATTAATTAACCTAACCTTACCTTACCTAGCCTAACCCTGGCTAACCTTACCTAGCCTAACCCTGGCTAACCTTACCTAGCCTAACCCTGGCTAACCTTACCTAGCCTAACCCTGGCTAACCTTACCTAGCCTAACCCTGGCTAACCTTACCTAGCCTAACCCTGGCTAACCTTACCTAGCCTAACCCTGGCTAACCTTACCTAGCCTAACCCTGGCTAACCTTACCTAGCCTAACCCTGGCTAACCTTACCTAGCCTAACCCTGGCTAACCTTACCTAGCCTAACCCTGGCTAACCTTACCTAGCCTAACCCTGGCTAACCTTACCTAGCCTAACCCTGGCTAACCTTACCTAGCCTAACCCTGGCTAACCTTACCTAGCCTAACCCTGGCTAACCTTACCTAGCCTAACCCTGGCTAACCTTACCTAGCCTAACCCTGGCTAACCTTACCTAGCCTAACCCTGGCTAACCTTACCTAGCCTAACCCTGGCTAACCTTACCTAGCCTAACCCTGGCTAACCTTACCTAGCCTAACCCTGGCTAACCTTACCTAGCCTAACCCTGGCTAACCTTACCTAGCCTAACCCTGGCTAACCTTACCTAGCCTAACCCTGGCTAACCTTACCTAGCCTAACCCTGGCTAACCTTACCTAGCCTAACCCTGGCTAACCTTACCTAGCCTAACCCTGGCTAACCTTACCTAGCCTAACCCTGGCTAACCTTACCTAGCCTAACCCTGGCTAACCTTACCTAGCCTAACCCTGGCTAACCTTACCTAGCCTAACCCTGGCTAACCTTACCTAGCCTAACCCTGGCTAACCTTACCTAGCCTAACCCTGGCTAACCTTACCTAGCCTAACCCTGGCTAACCTTACCTAGCCTAACCCTGGCTAACCTTACCTAGCCTAACCCTGGCTAACCTTACCTAGCCTAACCCTGGCTAACCTTACCTAGCCTAACCCTGGCTAACCTTACCTAGCCTAACCCTGGCTAACCTTACCTAGCCTAACCCTGGCTAACCTTACCTAGCCTAACCCTGGCTAACCTTACCTAGCCTAACCCTGGCTAACCTTACCTAGCCTAACCCTGGCTAACCTTACCTAGCCTAACCCTGGCTAACCTTACCTAGCCTAACCCTGGCTAACCTTACCTAGCCTAACCCTGGCTAACCTTACCTAGCCTAACCCTGGCTAACCTTACCTAGCCTAACCCTGGCTAACCTTACCTAGCCTAACCCTGGCTAACCTTACCTAGCCTAACCCTGGCTAACCTTACCTAGCCTAACCCTGGCTAACCTTACCTAGCCTAACCCTGGCTAACCTTACCTAGCCTAACCCTGGCTAACCTTACCTAGCCTAACCCTGGCTAACCTTACCTAGCCTAACCCTGGCTAACCTTACCTAGCCTAACCCTGGCTAACCTTACCTAGCCTAACCCTGGCTAACCTTACCTAGCCTAACCCTGGCTAACCTTACCTAGCCTAACCCTGGCTAACCTAGCCTAGAGTATATTAAATCCTCAAAATAATATTCGCACCGTTCACACATCATCGCCACAAACATCTATCAAAACCTAACAGAAGTAGACTAGCAACTTCAAAGGCCTAAGAACTTAAAAAATCTAGCTCATATATCATATTCTCATGACGTCACCAATCAAAATATTGGAAGGGCAGGAAAAAAAAATACAAAAATGTCATAATATTCAAATGTACATAATTTGTTAAGTACGCATTTGCGAGCATAGTGACTTATATGAAAATGATGAGAAAATTATGCTTTAATATTTTATAATTATATTTGCTTTTGATATTCTGAGTGCGATAAAACTCATATTAACCAAAATAATTTCTAGTGCCTGTACTATATTCTTTTTGGCAGCTTTTATGACTATTGGATGCATTTCATCTGGCCCTGGAGATTTTTCCAACCCTAGGTTTAGACAATTTAGTTATAACTTTTTTTAGTTAGAGTGACAGAATTCAAGAGTATAAGAAAATTAGAAACCAGACCTGTAGACTGGATTGATGAAATATAGTAGTTATTGTAAATGTATAGTTCCAATAGATTTTTGGGAATGACTTGCCATAAGATGATAGCATCTCTTCAGGTAATTTTAAGAAGATACTTTCATGAGAGAGAGTTTGTAAATTATAAATAATAACTTTTCATTACCTTCCAAGAGATAAAAAGCTGTGGTGATTATGGTAATTGTAAGTAATAAATGTAAACTCTCGAATACTGTGCATTCATTTCAGGGTAAAACTTCACTATCCAGACAGTGTTCAGAGACAGAGTCCATGGACCCTAATTACTAACCAGTAATTGTTCAGAATACAGGTGCCACTTAATTAAGCAAAATTTCAAAAAATACCATAGAGACAAAGTTGTTTCTCTCATTAAAATATGTTGATTGCATATGTCGCATAGTCAAAAAAATGAAGTTGGAAAATTACGAAAAAATATATATAGCTACTTCATTACTTTTTAGGTATGAATCTAGGAAATTTTGAGTTGGCAACCCTACTATTATTCATTCACTTCAGTTTGAAAATGGCTTCAGTCTGTGACGGATGTGCGGTGATGCTAGTAGAGCTTGCAGCCGTGTTGGAGGATCGGATGAAACTAATTAAATTACTTGCAGACCACAAATTAATAAAAGTTACCTCTGTCTGTTCATCCTGCGATAGTGTGGTGAACATTATGGCTGATAATAATTTCCACTGTGATAGACGCGTCATTATTCGTGGAAATAATTCTGTCAAGAGACGTAGGTGTAGGTTTAAGAAGTCTGCTTTCACTGGTACATTTTTTGACCATGCACATTTACAACTGGCTACCATCCTACATTCTACATAAGGGGGGTTGAGGGGGGCTGTGCCCCCCTCATTAACTTAGGTTAGGTTAATTACTAATTTGCATATTTTCATGCATCCTCTAGTACTATTTGATGTGTAAAAAATATTTGGAATAAATACATCCAGTAATGTAAATAATTACCGTGTTTTTTCCTCCAAAACATGCTAAAACCATTGGTTTCCTGTTGTTTAGGATAAATCTGACCATCACTATTACAGTAAATTATTGCTTGTGCTGTCCCCCCCCACCCAAAACTCCGGGTTCCCACGGTGGTCCCCCCAGATTGTAGGGGGGGGGGGGGGGGGCGAAATCACTTCAAGCAATAATTTACTGTAATGGCGATGGTCACATTCATCCTAAACAACAGGAAACCAATGGTTTTAGCATGTTTTGGTGGAAAAAACACAAAAATTGAGGTGGCGCCCCTATACTGAACCGTTACCTACTAACCTAACCTAACATAACATAGGCCTTATTTTCACGTTGTCATGGACTTTGTCTCTGAACATGGCCTGGATAGTGAAGTTTTGCTCATTTTAGTAAAACAGCACACGCACGAGTAGACTTAGTAAATTATATTAGAGAATGGCTTGACCTTACAAAGCCACAAGTTTTGTTTATACGATAAATGTTTATAATTGACTTTTGCTTTATAGCATGGGCTACGTCTTTGCCAAAGTCGTAACACCACACCGCTTTCCGTTGATCAGTGAAGTTAAACTACTTAGAGTCGGATACTGGTTGGATGGGAGACTGTCCACTGCATTTAGACTAAGTAGCGATCTGTGGTTCGGATCCCACGTAAAGCAGAAGGTCCCCTGCATCATATAACGTTATATGTTGCGAAGGAGATTAAACCGCATTATTACACTTATGATTTAGATAACCTCGATAGGCCCGATTGGCTAAATGTTTTTCAAATGAAAAGTAAATGTAAATACAGGGTAGCAATTTCCTAACTACTCTTTTCGTTAATCATATAAGCATATTGTAAGACTGAATAAGGTCCATAGTGCCCTACACTGTGACCACAGTGTAGTTATGCATACAGTGTTGGGCTTCCGGCATTTCCAGCCTGCGCAAGAATCTCACCGAGTCAACGAGCCCTTAGTGACTCTTGACTCTGATCCCCCCCAAAGTAGAGTCACTTGTCCCCCGTTTTCTTTTTACGTCATTGCTGATATGGAAAACTATACACGCCTACAATATGGTATCATATGTGGTACCTTTATTTCATAATTAAATACAAATTTTTAATTTATTGAATTAAATAACTACAAAATTGTCTCAGGATTGGCGACATAGCCAATTGTGAATGGAAATAAGTGCCATACATAGAACCCAATTGGGCCCACATAGGAAAAATGTATTATTTCGTATCAAAATTTTCCATCGCTGACTCATGAAAATTACTTCGAAAGAAGAAATAATGAAAACACAAAAATTAGACGTTTAGGGACTTTGTAAAGTCAACGAAAATTGAAGACAAAGGAATTTTATATTATTTTATATTTTATATTAGCTCATCATTTGCCTTAGGCAAAGGAGAAGTGCTTAATATTCCTATACGTTCTGAGTGAATACCTAATAATATAAAACTAACAACATAAAATGATAGGCCTATTCCTTCAGGTATTTAAGTGTAGTGAATGCCATATTAATTAAACCGAATAAACTCGTTGCGTAACCTCATCACCTACATCGAAAGAGAGCCGCGCGCCCTACAACCAGAAGCGAGGCCCAACGAAATAATAAGGTATGGTCATTTCCTTGTTTACCATTAGGCAGTGCTAAATAACGAAGGCATATGAATTTAACATTAACCAAAAAAAAAAAACTGCTTAACGGGGTCTTTTGAAGACCTCCACAAACACAACTTTTTAACGAAAAGACGTAGGGTTTTTGCCGTTATATGAGCATCAATATCTGCTGGAAGTTTCCAACGGGTGGCCCAGGGGACAGCAATCAACCATAACCCTATGTAGTCTTTTTTTTTTTATAGCCGACATCATTACTCAAATCAAAGTTTCTACATTGTTACAAGTACTGCGACATACTTTAAAGGCATTTTGCATTTATTTACAATTACAGAGTACCGCGGCACATTCTAAAGGCATTTACTATATTTACAATATACAACTTTAACAGTGAATGCTTTGAATATGATTCGCCATAAATTTTTGTTTACAGTCGAGTCATTACGTCATCAAGCCCCAGCATCTTTGATTGGCTGCAAAAATATCCTCTGTCCAAATTGCATGATTATAATACCAGAGTTTTTAAAAATATTAATTAATTATTTAATTAATACATTATAAATTAAATATTAATTTTATAAAAATAAATTTGGTACGTTGAAATTACTTTGCCTGAGTCATCCTCATTTTAAAAATGTATATAACTATTTGCAGTGGTGTAGTGCTAAATAAAGAAGTGAGGGAACGCATTTTGAAAGTGTTACTCAGATGCGGGGAGGACAATGGCGAGCGCGGCGAGCCCATACAGCTGGGGGTCCGGGGGCACTGTAAGCCCCCCGGGAAATCTTTTGAAATCTGACCAATTTCAGGGATATTTTGAGGTCATATGCACTGGATATTATGATATATTCCAAGGTTGAAGATGCAGTATTTCCAGTGTCATTAGATATACGACATCCAGTACGATCAATAAAAATAGCTAACAAC
Source organism: Bathynomus jamesi (assembly GCA_023014485.1). Taxonomy (NCBI): domain Eukaryota; kingdom Metazoa; phylum Arthropoda; class Malacostraca; order Isopoda; family Cirolanidae; genus Bathynomus; species Bathynomus jamesi. Next base: position 230,932 of record JAJOZX010000114.1, read on the forward strand.
TGGAATGATTAACTAAAAAAAAGTTAACAACTGGTACGCCGTGTTGACTGTTTCACCAGATCTTTATAGGCTAGCATTGCCTCAGTCAAAGCTAAAAGAAATGAAACAGTTAATGATTCTTCCTCATATTTCTTCTAGGGGGGTGGGAATTAAAATTTCATGACGTTAGAGATTTGTAAGTTCGGATTTATTTGAAATAGTGAGGGAACGCCATTCCGTCTACCAAAAAAAGTAAGGGAACGCCGTTCCCACGCGTTCCCACAGCACTACACCACCGCCTATTTGACTATTCAGTCGGGGTTTGAAGTATGGAAAACTGATGAGTGGGTAGTTGGGAGGTAACGAAAATGGTTCACTGAGTAGGTAGGTAGTTAATCTAACAATTATTAAATTCCTTTTATGTCAATAACTGGGTGGATGAAACCAATTGGTTGCTCACCAGAGTTATTCTCCACACTAGTATTTATATACTGTGTGAGAAGAGCGTGCTCGGTAATAGAGATACATTACCGCTCAACCAACCGAGGAAAAAACCAAGACAACGCTGGTGGAAAAAGCCCCGCGAAGAAGAGAACAAAGGGAGAACGAAAACGAGGAACAGGGCGAGAGGACGGAACTGGAGGAGGGACGAGAACAGACAACGAAAAAGATCCCCACCAGCAAGTACGCTCTCGACAATTACACAACCGGAGAACAGAGACTCCAATAACTAACAGTAAGTGACTAATTGAGTTTTTTAACCCAGCAATTTAATCACATTAAATTAAGCTGGGTCAGACAAGTTAGGCCTACATTGTGGCCTAAGATCCAGCATCAACTCATAGCTTAACAAAGGTGAAGGTAGATTGCCCTAACCTAATTTGGTGAGGAATCCTACTGTGGACCTCAATTTATCTGCCCGCTCTGGACCATTTCCGGAATCTCTAGGCTGACCCCTCTAGGCTAGACTTGATCTACTCTATAGTTAGACTGGAGATATAAGGGGTGGGTTAATTGTGGACCAATTCATACAGAGCATTTTTCGCAGAAGCGTAGGCAATTTTACAAGAGTAATCCCCCAGACTATATATAACATCGACTATGCTGTGGCCTAAGTTTGAGCCAAAGATAATTATGTGTAAAAAGTTCTTACACCAGTCATATCAATCAGTTAACAAAGTACTGTTTTTACAGTCTTTTTATTTTTAAATCACTAACTGGCAATGATCCGTTGCTAGTTTGTTCCAAGATGCTGCTAACTCAGCAGATTCTCTTTCTTTTACCGATACATTAGTCTTTTTATAGTTCTCTGATTCAATAAAATATTTTCGTCGGTTACAAAAATTAATTATTGTGACAAATTTATAAAAAAAATTTTGGTGTAAAATTTGCTAGGACCAAGGCCTACAAATATATAAAATTTCCTGAATTTCAATTGAATGGTATGGTGCTATCAGAAGTGACCCAGACTAAGTATTTTGGCCACATACTAACGGATAGTCTTTCAGATGACTGATATTCTAAGGCATGGGTCGGGAACTTTTTTGGGTATTACCCAAAAATCTACTTGGGTAAAATGAAATTACCCCCAGACTTCAAAGTAAACAAAAACAAGCCAATTGCTCTTAAAATTGTTGCATATGGTGTCTCTCATACCGCACGCATTACCCCCAAAATTTCTAAATTTACCCCATTTGGGGTAATTTACCCCTGTTCGCCGACCACTGTTCTAAGGCAATGTAGACAATTATATGCTCAGCGAAATACTTTGGTTAGAAAATTTCATGCGTGTACATTAGATGTTAAATTGATTTTGTTCAAAACTTTTTGTACTCCAATGTATACAGCTCATTTACGGTGAAACTACAGGATGTATAATTTGAGGAAATTATATGTTGCATATAATAATATTTTTAGGAATTTATTAAGGACTCCAAGATTTGTAAATGGTGCTCCTTCTAGTGTCAGTATGCTGTTTGTAGTCAATAAGGTGCCTAACTATGCCAGTGTCAATCGCAATTTTGTACTTAGATTTATCACTAGGCTTGGTGAGTCAGTGAATAAGATAATAGAAACCATGGTTAGTGGACTGGTCTCCGATATATTTTATAAATCTCAAATCTGGAAGCATTGGCGTAGGCAATTGTATGTTCATTATACATTATACACAGTTCATTATAGTCAGTGCTCCAGACAACTATCTCTTAATCTTCTATGGACCTCTTGTATAATGTTTGTACCTGTTGAGTCTGAAATAAAGTGTTTGTTTGTGTGTATAGGTAAATTCCTAGTTTAAAGGCATCTTTCAAATTTTTATTGCACATGTCTAAAAGGTACACCACTGGATTGGAAATTATTTATTTATGAACGTTAGGTAGAAAAAGAACCTAACCTAACTCGGGGGGGGGGGGGACAATTCGACGTGGCCGACTCGATGTCAGGCCGACTCGATGTCAGGACAACTCGATGTCAGGACAACTCGATTTCATTTTCTTTATATATTTAATGTGGGTTAACTGAATGCCCGGTTAGGTCAACTGTACGCCCTTGACGATTGGTTAGGTTAAGTTGTGATATTTTCGTTAAAACTAACGAAAATATCCCTTAGGGATATCACATCGAGTTGTCCTGACATCGAGTCGGCCACATCGAGTTGGATCGCATCGAGTCGGCCACATCGAATCGTACCCAACCCAACTCGGGCGTCAGTCGACCTAACCCGGGTATTATTTGACTTAAACCAAGCATTATTCGATCTAAACCGGGCATTAATGATGATAACATGCTTAATAATAATAATAATAATAATAATAGAATCACTTACCTGCTATTATTATTCTGGATTTTTTGAGATGCAGCGGCAATAAGAAAATGATGGATGCGTATCTTTTCTGGATCTAAAAATTCGGAGATACATTAATAGATAGATATAGATAGAATAACCTTTATTAATAATAATAAAATAAATAAATTTTTTTCAATTTACAATGACATGAATAATTATGAAGCTCTACTATTTATTTAATTTAATTTGGCCTTTAAGCTTTAGGCTTTGAATCAATTCAAATTTGAAGTTTTCCATAAGCCTACTAATAATAACTCTTATGTGCATTTTTATTCTGACCATCGCCCCTCGATAAAATCTTCTGTTTTCTCTGCTGTTTCTTAGAGCATTGAGAATTGTCAGTCCTGAACTTTTAGATTCCAAGTTATGCAATGTCATGCATATTGGTACTAAATTATGTAATCCTATTTAATTTCTAGATACCTGCCTTAGGAAAGCTAAGAATACAGTACAGTATGTATTATAACAGTGTAACTGTAAATGAATTTGAGTGTAAAAATATCCTTAGCTTATCTTACCATGTAAATTTTATATCTCTTCCGCTCTTACTTAAAACAATTGGTAGCAACGTAGTCTTGAAGTATAATAATATCGTTAAATCTCACCTAATAAAGAATAGTCCGATAATGCAGTTGGCTGTGTGTATTCAATCGGATGTACACAATGTAACTCAGTATATATGCGTGTAGAACAGCAAATAATTTTAATGCATTATTTAACCATATGTACAGATGTAATAATAGTATCAAGTGGGATAGTTCTAAAGTGCTCGTTAAAAACACACACATAATTGAAAGAAATATTCTAGAATGTGCATTCATCCATTTAAAAAATCATTTCGATAACAGTGCGGGAATGCATAAAATTGACATTTTGACAATATCTTGTTAAAATGTCTTTTGTCTTTAATCAATGCTTGTTAACCATGTGCTAATCGAATAACAGAATCTACGATTGATAATATATTTGTAAATAACAATGCCCTCGTAAATTCTGGAATTATAACCACAAACATCAGTGATCATTTTCCTACTAACGTTATATTAAATACCAAAGCTGGGCACAAATCGTTAATCCGTTAATCGTTAATTAACGAAGTTAACTTTTTCGTTAACGATTTAACTTTTAAGTTAACTTTGAAAATCATTATCGGACTAATTAACTTCCGTTACATTTAACTTCCGTTAACTCAAGTCCGTTAACCCAAAAAATTCATAAATAAACGTTTAAAAGTTATTTATGGTAGTTATTTATGGCATTGGTTTGAGCAAAACATGGTCGACTGTAAAATCAGGCGGAAAGATTTGCCATTTGAGTTGAATGTTTCAACTTCTTTCAAGAAATATCACGAGCATTTTAAGGCACTTTCAATAATATATATAACAATTACAACAAATAACTACATTCGTTTCATTTGCAGTCTGTCTCTTGCGCAACATGTTTGTGCTAGTGAATATTTAAAAATAATCGTTGTCAAGTAAGTCATGTATATTTATAATATGTCTGTGAGTACCTTATTAGTAGTCTCCTTGATACATTTCAAGAACCATAAAACTGATCAGGTAAGATTTCAATTCTCATGTCACTTTGATGACATAAATTAAGTCAATTGATGTCTTACAATGGGAGCGTTTTCACATTAACCCTTTATGTCCTGGCGGTATTTATCTCCATAATTATTTTTCTACCCGGTTAATCCTGTCGGTACTTTCAAGTCCCAATGTGAATTAGTTTCTTTATGAGATAATAGATGGCGTTGAGAAGTAAATGTGAGCGTGTGGCGCCAGAGGCTGTTTACTCTTTAGTATCTCTGCTGTGAAGGCCGAAGAAATTTCAGTGCAATTACTTCCCGAATATTCTGTGCCATATCTGTTCCAAATAACAAAGGTAAGGGTTATTTTATTTTTTATCTTGTTCTTGAAATGTTCAAGAATGCTTCAAACAATTGTTGTTCTTGTTTATTATTTTTAAGTGTGAAATAATAAAGGATTTATTGAGTCAACTTCTAAGTACCAACAGGACAAAAGGGGCATAAGTCTACTTCTTCAGTGCTGTCATCCAGACTAAAGAGAGCAGCAGAAGCCACAGGTCACTCAAGGGCAAGGCCCAGAACTTGGTCAAGACCTGGCTGGAGACCAACTCCAAGGACTTGCTGACAGATGCTGCCTTTTGGATGAGCAAGTGTTGGTGGACTTGTTCATCAAGTTCAACACAGCCATCCCCTCCAGTGCTGCAGTGGAGCGTTTGTTCTCTATGGGCAAGGACATCCTGAGGCCCAAGAGATCATCCCTGTCTGATGAAAACTTTGATATGCTAATTTTCATGACGGGCAACATGCATCTCATGGACAAAATGGAGAACGAGAAGAAGAGGGAAAATTAAATTATATATATATTGTGTTTTTCATTTTTTTTATAATAAAAGTTAACGTTAACGGTTTATCAGTAACTTCCGTTACATGTTTAACGAATTAACGGATTAACGGTTAACGAAGTTAACTTTTTGGTTAACGGATTAGCGGTTAACGAAGTTAACTTTTTGGTTAACGGTGCCCACCACTGTTAAATACCATTGTTCAGGTTGCGGACAAAACTACTATTGATTACAGAATATTCTTAGAGGTTAACAAAAGAAAATTTATTGGGGCTGTATAAAATATTTGATTTGACTGTGACGAACCTATAAATGACCCAGATCATGTTTCAGTTCTTCTATGACACCTTATTCCATATTTTTAATATTTGTTTTCCTTTAAGGAGAAAAACAGTTTCGCCCAAAAGTGTCGCAAATCCATGGATCACTCTAGGAATTATTACTTCAATAAAGAACAGAGATAAATTATTCAAACTGCAAATACAAAGCAAAATTCCTAAAGTACAATATACTCAATACAGAAACAAATTAACTGAAATAATCAAAACTGTAAAATATAACTATTATAACAATCAATTTTCCAAACATAAAGAAGACTTGAAAAACACTTGGCCAACCATAAACAATCTTCTCGGAGAACAAATTAAGAAAAATTCAATAAAGAAATTAAATGTTGATAATAAAGAAATTACTGATGATACTGCTATTGTAGGCTCTTTAAATGTACATTTTACTTCAATAACGGATAAGCTTCGCTCACAATTAATAAATAATGATCACTCACCTCTAGAATATATGCCACCCAGCCCACTAAATTCATTTTCTTTTGTTCCTGCTACCTCTACTGAGGTCCAGAATATTATTGGTAAATTAAAAAATACAAACAACAACATTCATAACATTCCTGTACCTGTACTGAAACTTGTTAAAGAAAGATATCTGTAACTTTGGCTAAAATTATCAAAGTATTTCCAAAGGAATATTCCTATCAATGCTAAAAACTGGTTGTATAACACCTCTTTTTAAAGGGGGTGATCCTGCACTGGCAACAAATTACAGGCCGGTGTGTTCAGCAAAGTTTTTGAAAACTTGTAAAGAGTAGAATGCAGCGATATTTAGAATCCTACAATTTATTAGCTCCAAATCAATATGGCTTCCATAATAGTAAAACAACGGAAATGGCTATTTTTAAATCTTACGGAAAATGCAGGAGAACAAAGAAATAATGATATCAATATTTATGGATTTGAGTAAGGCGTTTGATGTAATAGACCATAATATTCTACTTAATAAATTATATTGTTATGGCTTTAGAGGAGCAATCAGTGATTGATTTAAAAGTTCTTTGTCCAATAGATATAATTTTGTATCAGTAAATAAGGTTTGCTCAACTAAAGCGCCTGTCAAACATGGTATGCCACAAGGATCAGTTCTGGGCCCACTGTTATTTTTATTATATATAAATGACCTTCCACATTCATCTGATATACTGAACTTCATAATGTTTGCAGATGATACAACCGTGTCTTTTTCTTGCAAAGATGTTAATTCAGCTAAGAATATATTTAATTCAGAATTCATCAGTGTAATGAAATGGTTGACCACCAATAAACTCTTCCTAAATACCAGTAAAAAAATTTCATGATTTTTACTAATAAAAGAAATATATATCTTGGTGAACTTAATGTTAATGAAATCGCTATAAAGGAGTGTACTGTAACAAAATTTCTTGGTGTAATGCGAGATAAGAATTTGCAGTGGTGATATCATCTAAATTATATCGCGAAAAAGATTTCAAGGAGCGTTGCTATAATGTTTAAACTTAGAAATATAGTCCCTCAACAAGTTTTATTGGCTCTTTATCATACTCTTGTTCTTCCTTATATAACGTACTGCACCCTTGTTTCGGGAAACTCCGCTAACGCATTAAATGGTACCTTTGTTATCCAAAATCGAGCAATAAGGTTATTATTTGATGCTGATTTCCTTGATCACTGTAGTGCATTATTTAAGGAGCTAAACCTACTAAAGCTCAATGATATAACCAAACTGGCATATTCTATTTTTATTTACGTGTGTAAGAACAAAATCATTAATTTACAATGGGTTGTTGTTGTTCTTGTTGGTTAGCCGATCAGCCCACCCTGATCGAGTAAGCCGGCGGGATGCGGGTAACCGATCGCCCTCTCCGGAGTGGACCAGAGGTTCAGCGCACTAATGATGTTGTGTTGTGTTTGTTGTTGTGCTAGAGTGGTACAGTCTGTCATAATGTGTTCAATTGTTTGTGGTGTGTCCTGGCATAGGTGGCAGGTGTCGTCTATGGAGTTGTCTAGTCTGTGTTTATATGTCTGTGAGTTGGGGTGGTGTCCACATCGGAATCGTACTAAGTTAACTCGATCCGATCTGCTCAGGCTGGTCTCTGACCTGTCAATGGGCGGCGGCTTCGCACCTCGGACCGAGTCGTGTCAGTGCATTGTGGGTTAGGTGTGTGTGTGTGTGTGTTTTCTATACTGTGTGATGTCTGTGGGGCGTGGTATGGAATGGAGTATTTGGTTATAATGTCTATCTGGTGTTACCTTAATGGTGCGAGCTGTTGGTGCATAATTGCACATGTAGTGGCAAGGGTGTTGTGGGTTAGTTGTCGCTGCTGCCATGAATTGTGTTCCCCTCATATCTAAATGTTCCTTGACTTTCAGTATTTTTGTTTGTGTGTGCAGGTGTTCTATTGGTGTTGTTTGAGTACATCTCGTAATGATACGAAGTGCGTTGTTTTGTATTGTCTGTAAGTGTGTGTGTGTGTGTGTGTGTGTGCGTGTTTGAGATAATGGGTGCCCAGCATGGGCTAGCATAGTCCATAACTGAGCGAATATATTGTGTCGATGTTGTTGTGGGTGGATGTTAGAGTGATGTCATCTGCATATGATGATAAGGTAAGCTTGTTATCTATGGGTGTTGGAATGTCATGCATGTATAAGATGAACAGTGTTGGTGAGAGAACAAAGCCTTGAAGGACCCTGTTCGGAAAAGTTTGTTTTTGGATGACTTGCCATTAAATGTGACACGTATCTTCCTGAAAGATAGTTGCTCAGCCACCTGTGTTATTCTTTATGTTTGTGTTGAATATTTTGTTTATGAGAGGGAAGCGTGGGATAACATCAAATGCTTTATAACTAATGTCTATTGTTGCTAATAGTGTAACGTTGAGCTGGTCGTCTGGAGTTGATGCCATCCATGATGTGCTGCGTGAGGTCAGTGAGTCGTGGTTGAGTGGTGAGGTCTGAATCCATGTTGAGTAGGCGATAGTGGTATGTGTGGGTTGGTGATTTGTATGATTACTATGCACACCTTTCAAAGTAACAGAAAGACTAAAGTAATGGGTCTATAGAAAGCTGGTTCTGTTGGATTTTCGATTGGTTTGAGTAGTGTAATAATTTTACCTTGTTTCCATATGTCAGGAATAATAGAGTGTTGGTATGAATATGTGCTGATGTTTGTGAGAGCTAGTATTCCCTGTGGGACCAAGTGTTTAAGGTGTATGTTAGATATGTTTTCTGGTCTAGTAGCCTTCGAATTCTTAATATTTTTGATGATCTTGATGGTTTGGTCTGTATTGAAGGATGTAATGGTCGTGTCGAGTCTGTAGGTTTTTTTGTGTCTGGCTGTTTGTCTGTCTGCGTGTTTCTGGTTGTTGTCTCTGTTTAAGTGACTTATCTTTGCGTAGTGATTAACTAGAATGTTAGCTTGTTGTGTATATGTTGGGATATTATTTTGGCTGCGACAGATAGCCGCGTGTGAGGTGGGAATGCCACTGTTAGAGTGGGTAATGCTGTTTATAGTCTTGTATAGCCTGGATGTAATGCTATACAAGTGGTTTAGTGTTATGTATTCCCTAAATGTTTCTGTTTGTTTTTCTTTAAGTTTGTTGTTTATTTCTGTGTTGAGCTGTTGTATCTGCTGTTTTATGGTTTGTGTGTGTGGTGTTTGTGTGTATGTTATGTTTAAGGTTGTTAACGTTGCCTTATGAGGTGGACTATTTCTCTAGTGTAATTTGGATTGTATTTCCTAATGTTGCCCTTGGGTATGTATTTGTTTGCATCATTGATGATCTGATTAAATGTCTTGAGTGTTCTATTGATGGGTATGATGGGTGTGCTGTTAATGTGGTGAATTGTTCCTCAGTCTGTATTTTGAACTGTTCCCAATCAACTTTCTTATAATTTCTGTAAGTGTGCCTAAGGCTGTTGGGGCAGAGTGTAGAATGTGTTGTAATGATGATGGGCAGGTGGTCTGATGACAGTTGTTTTCTGTTCTCCAGTGTGTATGTGTTGCTAGTGTGGGGGAACAGAACGTTATGTCTGGGGGAGGAATTTGAGTATCCAGCTTGATGTGGTATGTATGTATGTTCTTCTGTATTGTTAAAAATGAAGAGGCTGTTTAGTTGTATGGCTATGTTGGCGCCTCTGGTGTTGCTTTGGTTGTGCAGGTACCAACTAGTGTCTTTAGCGTTGAAGTCTCCTCCTAAGATGACATTAGTGAGAGAGGCCAGATTGTGTAACTGTGGATTGCAATTGGCTGGCACCTGAGGTGAACTATCTGGTGAGATGCAAATGTTGACGAGTGTGGTGTTGTGTTATGAGTGTGTTTTAATGTTAACTGCCTGTATTTCTACCGTGTTATCTGCTTGGATTGTGTCTGTGATGTTTTGAGTGGCATCAGTGTAGCTAATGCTTTTACGTATGCAAGTGATGAGTCCACCCCCGTGACCCCAAGTACGATCTTGACGGATCGCCGTGAAGTCAGGGATGGTGGGTGCTTTGTGTGCGCGTTTTAGTTTTGTTTCTTGTATAAGTGCTACGTGAATGTTTTGTTTGTGTACGAATTCCCTAAGCTGCATGAATTTGTTTGCGAGGTCATCTGCGTTGTACTGTAATATGTTAATATTATGCTTCTCTATGCGTCTCATGGTCCTATTGTGTCTATGTCTTTGTGTATGGTGACATGTGTAAGTTGTAGTGGGGCCTGGATTAGTCTTAATGTCGCCGGAGAGTAATAGTAGTCCGGGGAGCACGCAATTGCCCCCCTGTAAATGAAAAAATAGCACGCTGGTATAGGTCCAGCCCCGGGAGCCGATCGGCACTCTGACCGTGCCACGCAACAGGCCGTCGACTGTCAGTCTGACAAACCGTAGACAGCCCGCTGCACGGAGATTTGAGGAAGTTTGGCCACCAGCGCGTTGTTGTTTCGGTTTGACGTCACCTCTTCTTCGCGTTGACGTGTCCTGCGCTGGAGGGTACAGCCACTGTTAGAAGCTTCCTCGTCAGCTGCATTCCTAATAGTTGAGCTTTTACAATCTTTAACTTTTTAAGGAATCTGAAATTTATTGTCCGAGGGCACTCAAAATCAATACGGTTGCTTGGCGTTTCGCAGCCACTTGTGAAAATAGGTCTCAGTTTTGCTTTCCGTTCAGTGAAGTTTAAAACAAAAAATTTGGAACTGCTGGATGTTGAAACGGGATACTCCAGAATTATTACATAAAAAAAAGGAACAGCGCGTACATTCGAGACGAAAAAACATAGATCTCACAAGAAACCTCGGAACAAATAAAGGTGAATATGTAATTGACGTTAATAATCTTCTTTCTTTTTAAAATTGTTTGCATTTGTAATTAGTATAACAAAACGAAATAGGTACCTAATGTAAATTGAAATAAACAATATTTATTTATGCTGTCGTTTCTTCCCTTCCATTTTGCAGAAAATCCTTACGTGATAGGAAAAAATGGACACTTTATTCGAAATCAGCGTAGTTGAATTATATAAAATCACTTATTCGTAAGAAAACAACTCTTACAAAGATCTTATTCGCAGGCCTGTGTAATTTAAGATTAATACATGTTTTAACTATTAATAATACTTATTTATTTATTTATTTATTATTAATTAACAACAACTAGCTGTTTATTTTTAATAAGAGCCCAGTAAAGCCTAAAGCTTAAGGGCCAAATTAAATTAAATAAATAGGCGAGCTTCACAATTATTCGTGTCATTGTAAATTGTAAAACGAATAAATGGCAAACAACTTCATTTTTTTCTACGTGAAGGTCAAAATATGATAATTAAAACCCACTCTAATAGACAGAGTTTATTTCCCCAACAGTTTCGATGCCCACTGCCATCCTCTTCGGGTGGATACAGAAAAACGAATGAACCAAAAACAAGAGGGAAAACAGTCCAGGGACCATTAAGAAATTCGCACCAAAGTTAGATCCCGTTCTCCCGACACTGGAAGGGCATTTTTATTAAAGGGACCCCGCTTATAAGTACATTCGCACAAATTTAAAACTATCTCCTTCTTCTATACATACAGATTCTATTATTTTTTTACATAATTATTACATTTATTATTAAATTTATTACATTTACAATTGCATTATTATTTATTACAGAAATTATAAATTTATTATTACATTGATTAATTATTACACTGTTGTTTATTATACAGAAATTGTAAACCGAAAAACGAATGAAAAAGGCGAGAAGGAAACAATCCAGAGACTATTAAGGAATTCGCACCTCGGCTAGATCCCGTTCCCACGACCCCAGAAGGGCATTTTTTTTAATTTATTTTTTTTATTAAAGGGTCCCGCTTATAAGTACAGGGTGTCCGAGAATTATCTGTACAATTTTTGGCTGTTATTAAAAGTCAACCATGAAGTGTAGAAATTCCAGTGTTGTCCCATTTTACAGAGAATCTCTGTTTTTTCTGATACCAAGTTTTGACAAGTTTTTTAGAAATTCCAGTGTGTCCGAACATTATCTGTACAATTTCATCTTTTAATAAAATTCTTGATAACACACGTAAAATTCTTAAACAAGATTATTTAGAATCTGTATTTTCAAAAGTTTCTTTTATTAAAGTAACGTTGTTACAAACATTCGATATGTGCACCATTAGTGATTCGCAAAACATCCAATCGATACTCCAAATGTTGCCATGTACGCTGCAGCATATCCACATCAATTCGCTCAATAGCAGCTGTGATTCTTACTTTTAAATCATCAATGTCTGTCACCCGCGTACATTTCTAAAAACTTGTCAAAACGTGGTATCAGAAAAAACTTAATGAGATTCTCTGTAAAATGGGACAACACTGGAATTTCTACACTTCATGGTTGACTTTTAATAACAGCCAAAAATTGTACAGATAATTCTCGGACACCCGGTACATTCGCACAAATTAAAACTACCTTCTTGTTCTATACATACAGATTCTATTATTGTGACATAATTACTGCATTTACATTTTTTAACATTTATTATTATCTTTACACTAATTATTAGATTTATTTTATTACCTTTACACTAATTATTAGATTTATTTTAATACCTTTACACTAATTATTACATTTATTTTATTACCTTTATTATTACATTTATTGGTTATATTTATTTCCACATTTATTACTTCCATTATTACATTTACATTTATGTTTATTATTCCATTTACATTTTACCGAAAAAAACCCCAAAAAAACCGAATGAACCAAAAGCGAGTAAGGAAACAATCCAGAGACCTTTAAGAAATTCACACTTACGTTACAACCCGTTCACCCGACGCCGTAAGGGATTTTTTGACCAAGAATCTCATTAAAGGGTCCAACTTATAATTATCTTCTTGTTCTATACATATATATTCTATTATTTTCCTTTTGACATAATTATTACATTTATAAAGTACTTTACTTGATTCCCAATCTATAGCATGATTATTTTGGCTGGCGTGATAAAAAATGTCATTATTAGTATTACAACTTCTGAAGGCATATTTGTGTTTAAAATATCCTGAGTGGTTTATCAGAAAGGCGTATTTTAAAGCCAGAAAATCTTTTTATGCCCCTCGGGAACCTTCAGTTAACCAAAAACAATATGTGAGTTTGCCTTACATTGCCGGCTTAGAAAGAGTAAAACCGTTAACGAAAGATTTTAAGTTTGCTTTGGCGTTCAAATATTCGTCTACTGTGAAAAGTAAATTGGTTAGGAATAACGTTGCAAAAGAGGAACAAGCCTGTGTCTACAGCATTCCCCGTAAAAGTTGTGATTTAGTATACGTAGAAAAAACTGGAAGAAATATTGAAACCCGTATTAAAGAACACAAATATGCCTTCAGAAGTTGTAATACTAATAATGCCATCGACTAATGACGAAGTAGTCGTTAAAACAGACATGTCAACTCACGGATTTCAAGTCTATCTCACGGTCTCATTATTATTATTATATATATATATAATAATAATAATAATAATAATAAAATTGGAGAATGTCTCAAACTCCCTTATGTGAGAGATATAATGTTATGTTTCAGACCAACAAAGACCCTAGGATCCACTCATGGCTGGTCTACCTAACTGTGTTCGTAATTGTGTATTGTGCATGTCCTCCGTGGTGGCGGAGGGGACCAACAATTTTACGTGGGTTCCGGACCACAAGAACATAAGAAATTTTTACAGTGGGCACACTAGGGGCCACTTCTGCCTATCGAGGTGGCTCCACTATGTAAAAACTGCCTGTACATTGGCAACGACCAATTTTTACAAAACTAAATAATTATCAATTTGAAACTAAAGATAGAATCTCTGGATCCAGAGGATCAAGTCATAATAGACTACTATCCACAAATATGTTACACTCTATATCTATTTATAACCAACATGCAAATATATCAGATCCAAGGAATCCAGTCAATTTCATTATGGTACCCATCAATACCAGTACCTTGCCAACCAAAAATAAGTCACGGTCCATATCAATTGCGGACCAAGTCACAATTTACAACTATATAAATTACAATATATATACTTAGGAGGAAAAGTGTAGGTGTGGCTGTAAAGGCTGTACAGTAATGTAGAAATGTGTGTGCACCCATTTTGGGTCTCCCATTTAAAGGTGTTTGTGGGGCAAGTGAAGATCATGAGTTTTTCAATACCTCACAGTACTAGGTAGGGGGGGGGCACCGCTCGGCAGAGGAATCTCTTTAAATGGGATGTGTAAGGACAGAGAGTATCCCCTAACCCAGGGGTCCAACCCTGTCCCCAACCCTGTGCCCGCCGACCCTTTTGGTGGTGCCCGCCACTGACTGACTACGATTGATAAGTTTTTATTTAAATTTTTAATAAAATGTTAAGTATGTTACATATTTTAAATATTTAGTTACTAAATATTTTAAATATGTGACATATTTAACATTTTATTAAATTTTAGTAGTTAATTACAGAAACAGATGCTCATTTATTTGAAAATAATTATTTCTTTATAAATAAATTAAGTTATCGTTTTGGTAATTTTTCTAAGATTCTTAGTTAGCCCATCCTTGTTTTTTTTTGTGTATTATGTTCATTATTTTACATAGGAATTAATATGTTTTTTGGTATTATGTTCATTATTTTACATAGGAATTCAATGTTTTTTTTGTGTATTATGCTCATTATTAAGTCCAACCAGTGGCGGCTCGTGACTAAAAATTCTAGGGGTGCTGTCTCTAAGAATGGGTTGAAATAATTACTGAAATAAAAGGATGAGCATTGAGCAATGAATAAAAGTTTCAAAAGTTATTGAAAAAGTTATTCAGTGAGCTCATCCTTATATTGTTTTGATTATTTCAATTGTAAATAAAAAATTTAGGGGTGCTGCAGTTCCGCAGTGCCTACTGACGAGCCGCCACTGAGTCCAACTATAAATTTGTCTTGAAAAAGTAAATGGTGCCCGCCGCACTACCAGTAGTCTTGAATGTGCTCTTCGGCAAAAAAGGTTGGGGACCCCTGCCCTAACCCAAGATGCTGCCTCCCTATATCCCACAACACTCGTGTTGAGCTGTGGAATCTATCACCACAAAGCCTTAATTTTACTACCTTAAACTATACCCAATCTATCAACATATGCGTCTAATCGATTTTTAAACATGTTTATAGACGTGCTACTAATTACTTCTACCGGCAAATTATTCCAGCTATTTACTATTCTATGCGTAAAAAGGTTTTTGGCAACTGTTGTCTCGAACCTTCTACTTGTCAACTTACACCCGTTATTTCGGGGAGTCAAAAAAAAAATGGTGTCAATAATCCAGCAGGGTTGAAGCACCTTAAACAGAAAAAAACAAACAAAACAAACAAACCCGTTATTTCTAGTCCTATTATATTGAGATATTTCGAAAAAGCTATCTCTATCTACGTTATCGAACCCATTCATAATTTTGAAAACCTGGATTAGATCACCCCTTAGCCTCCTAGTCTCGAGTGTAGTCAATTTTAACTCCTTAAGCCTATCCTCGTACGACTTTGACCTAAGCGACGGAATCATCTTAGTTGTTCGTCTTTGAACTCTTTCGATTTTGTCTATATCTTTGCGCAAATACGATTCCAAAATTGGACCGCGTACTCCAAATGGGGTCTAACTAATGATTTATAAAGAGGAACTATAATATCGCGCGATTTGTACTCAAAATTCCGAGCTATAAAACCTAACACTTTGTTCGCCTTATTGACTGCTGCTGTACTTTGTTTCGCTACTTTTAAATCACCAGTGACTATGACTCCTAAATCTTTTTCCTGCTCTCTGCTTGTTAAATCTTTCCCTGACATACTATATGCAAAATTACCATTACGTGAACCTATATGCAAAATTTTGCACTTATCGACGTTAAATCTCATTTGCCATGTGACTAACCAATCAACGATTTTATTCAGATCTTCCTGGATTTTACCTCTATCTTCGTCATTAATCGCCCTACCACCCAGCTTCGTGTCATCCGCAAACTTTGAAACTGTACTGACTAGGCCGACATCTAAATCGTTAATATATATGTAGCGGATCGACAAGAAATAGACCAACAAATAGACAGATCCTTTACTTCCACGCTATCATCAAAGACATTGGAAAAAACACGTGGGCAAGAGTCAAACAATGGAGCGTCTATTTCTTCCCAATGGGAGCGAACGAAAACGTTAACAACTAAAAGACGCGTGGACAAAGCGTCTTAAGATTTGGTACAGTTCTACGTCACAGGAACAGTATAAAAGCAAGCACCCACTCACTCACTCTCTCTCTCACTCACTCACTCGTACGCACGTCATCACGTGAGCAGCGCGTCCACCAGCCGCTGTCCGGCCCCCTGGCCGCTACTTTCTTCAAGGCCTACAAATCATTATCATCAAGTAAGATCTACAGACCACCTGCAGAAGCAATCCTTCGAGGCACAACCGGAATCACTTCGGGCCTGCGGTTTGTCGGGTCGGCCTTCAAGTTTCTCTACACTCCTCGATATATATTCAGCATCCAGGCCGACACCTGCACCTCATAAGGCCAGCCTGCACCTCGAGAAGTAACATCACCTCAGGCTTCCGAACGAAGCCTACATACATCATCTCAAGAGGCTTAACGGACAACGACAACTCGAGCCTACGGTAATAGGTTCCTCTTCAACCCTCCTTCAACAGAGTTTCCATCGTCCCGGTAAGATAAGTGCATCTTTTCTAAGTACTCTGGTGAAGCCTACATCAGCTTACCGCCGAACGATAGACTATACCCCAAGTGTAATTAAGCGTTCCAATTAACTTGTGAAAGAACGCAGTAGGCCTGTCATCCAAAACAAGTGTCACTTCAATACCGTTATTCCGCGTATCATCCGTTATTATGTTCAATTCATATTTATGTTAACTAAATGTTCTCTTGACGTAATCATTTAACATCAAATAATGGTCTTATATATAAATGATATTTGCGTATTTGTCAAGCATTTCAATTCATTATTATTAGGCCACAGCAATTATTCTAAGTGCATCCATGCAATCATTTAGCCTACTTAATCAGTGTCACGTTTCCCATTCAATGTACCAAACGCACGTGCACTCCTTATATCATTTATTAGGCCCATTCAATGTTCCATGTCGCATGCAATTTACATACCATTAATGAGTACAATATTAATTATGTGTCAATCAAGCTATTTCATTTCATCTTATTAGCTAAGTCTTGTCATAAGCATAACGTAAACTTAACGATTAATTACTGTCAATTCTTTGTTATATCACAGTGAATAAATAACGGCTTTATTTTCATAATAAACTACAAAACCCATAAGGTGTCTTTTATAACCTTAACATTAATTTGCTTGGGTTTAAACCCAAGCTGGTGACCTCGCTGCCTTTTCGGTCACTTCCAATAGTATGGTGGATCTACTCAAATAGCCTATCATTATAAAGCAATCAGTCATTGCCTTAATCAATCAGTTCATACAATTAAATCATTATCACCTTAAACGGTTAAAACTAGGTCCACTATATATATAAGAAAAAGCAAGGGGCCCAATACAGAACCCTGAGGAACGCCACTCGCTACATTAGCCCAACACGACTCCGCTCCATCAACGACCACCCTGTTTCCTACCTCGCAACCACTCTTCTATCCAATTTATTACTACACCCCTGATTCCATGAGCCTTAGTTTTCTCAATGTCTTTTGTGCGGTACGGTGTCAAACGCTTTATGAAAATCTAAATATACTACATCAACCGCCCGATGACTATCGTAAATGTCAACCACGCTTTGAAAAAATTCTAAAAGATTAGTTAAGCAAGATGTTTCGCCTAAAACCGTGCTGTGTATTTCTAACGAAGTTGTGCACTTCTAAGTGTTCGACTATACGATCCCTAATTATTGATTCCAGTAGCTTACCTACAACAGACGTTAAACTGATTGGCCTATAATTTCCCGCCGCACCTTTATCACCTTTCTTAAAGATAGGTGTTACGTTTGCTAACTTGAAATTATCTGGTATGCACCCCTCAGAAATAAACGCATTAAAAATCTTTGTTAGTGGCACAACAATGCTATCTTTTAATTCTTTTAGTTGTATGGGATATATGGAATCCGGACCCGGTGATTTACGCGTTTTCATTTTATCAATATAGCGCATTACCTCCCCTTCACTAACCACAATATTACCATTATCAAAGGGTATTATGTCTATGACCGTAGGGATATTCGTTATATCTTCTATAGTAAAAACTGACGTAAAGAATTCGTTTAGCAAGGTAGCCATTTCCTTGTTTTCAAAAACTAGATCTCAGTTAACATTTTTCAACGGCCCCAAGACACTTTTTACTGGATTTCTATTGTTGACGTATTGAAAGAATCGCTTGGGGTTTTCTTTACCGTCACGACCTATGGAGATTTCAAATTCGCACTTGGACATTTTTATTACACTTCGCTTCACGCCTTAGAGATATGTAGTTGTTTCGTAACCACAAATTGTCTTCATCGCACTTATGTAGCCTATAAGCCCTATCCCTACTCTTTATAATGTCTCCTACTCTAGAAGTAAACCACAGGGGCTTCTTGTTTACTTTTGCAAGCTTAATTTTGTATGGTACACATTCCTCATTTATAGTCCTAAATACTGTTTCAAACGATTCCCACATTAGTTTTGCGTTGGAGTTCCCCAATTACGTTTTCCAAATTGACATGACAATTTATTTCGAAATTTACAAAAGTCTGCGTGCTGGAAGTTAGGAATTTTAGTCGAGTTAGTTGGTTTCGAGTGACTTACTGAGAGGACAAACTTTACCATATTGTGATCGCTATTGCTTAACGGTTCTATTACTTGAAGATCAGTAATTAGCCTATCATCCGTAGTTATTATTAAATCTAAAATACTGTCCAACCTCGTAGGTTCCCCAACCTTTTGAATAAAAAAATTATCAAAATCAGGCACATTGAGAAATCTCACTGATTTTCATACTTCAAGGTTGACGCCTCTGGTTAAAAACAAAGTGAACAGTAATAAACGTGCATCATAATACTCACAGAATCAATTTGACATAATAAATAACTTGTAAAATAATATTTAATCATAATTAATACTGCCTGTACTCACCTAAGGGCCTCAAACTTGTTAGTGCGGAGCGGCGCGGAAGTTGTGGGTGGAGCACATAATATTGGTTTATATAGTGCAGGAAACGAGTTCATTCTCTAAGTAATTTAGCGTGTTATAGCGATTCCGCGTATAACGAGACCTACCTGTAGTATAATTTGTCAACTGGACTATTTACTTTATTTAATTTGGCCCTAAAGCTTTTGGCTTTACTGGGCTCTCAGATTAATTAAAGATAAAATATATACAGTAATATTGTAATGCCCATAAAGCTGAATCACTATTTGAGGTAGCCCTATTGCCAAAAAATAATAATCTTTAATTCAATAAAACTTACATTAAATATCTTGCTTAGAATTTAATGGCAGGAATGGAATTACAGACCTAATTTGTTGTTTATAAACCATAACGAGGTGTTAAAAATAAAAAAATTGGCAAACAAAGTAGGCTTACACAACAATCAATTAACCTGAAGAAAAAGTAATTAATATCTAAACTGAATAAAAGGTCAACTAGCAATAAGTTTATTTTTAGCCCTAGGTTTCTTCAATTTAAACCAAATTGATGTCTATGTGAATGGTCAACCTGGAGTGACATCACACTGATGGAGCAATATTGAAGCAGGAAATAAGAATCAATGTGATTAATAAATTTATTTAATGTAATATATATATATATATATATATATATATATATATATATATATATATATATATTAAATTAATATTAATAATTATATTAAGATAATGTATGTTAATTGTCATAAATGTAAAATAAGAATTATATTGAGTAATTAAAGAACTTTAGCAAATATAAAAAATATGTAACTGGCTACTAAGTAAAGAAAATAGAGAAATTGGTAACAACTCTGCATGAAGAGCAGACAGTCAATGAAATATGGATTAAAAAATAATAAGACATTGAAAGAATATATCTAGTCACTTAAAGATTTGTATTCAGTTGGAGATACATCACATTTAAAGTGAGAGACTGATTCTTCATGATGTAAGATCTAGAATCAAAATTAAAAGCAAATAATATAATTTATGTAATTTAAAGTTCAGTTAAGCCAGTAAATAGTGAACTTGTGAATTCTAGTTAATGTAATTACCATTAAAGGTTAGGTTATGAAAGTTTAAATCCTGTTAATTGACTGAATTTGGTTATTTTCATATTTGATTAATCTATGTAAATATGCTTTATACAGGGTGACCACTCGCTAGCAGCCCCAGAGTATTGCTAATACGATACTCTGGGGCTACCAGCGAGTTAATCACCCTATATAAAGCAACTGTAATATTAAGATTAATTTTTGTACATGTTTGAAGAAGGAAGTAAGTTTAAAGAAAAAGTTATAATTAAGAGTTTCATTATATTCCAAATACATTAAGGATGAGTGTAAGTACAGGAAATTAAATAGGTATTAATGAGTATTAATTATAATAAATAGTATCAGTAAAGTTATAATTTAATAAAATATCCAGCTAAAATTACCACTATGTTTAGTTGGCGGGACTTCTTTGGGGTTAGTCTATTTACATAAAAAGTTAAAAAGAGTAAGTTAATTGATCAACTTTGAAGGCAATTATTAATTAAGAATTAGAAAATAGAAAGAATAAAAGCAGCTTGCAAAGCAATTTGACATTTTAATCCTTAAATTGTGAATTGCTGATGATTTTCTTTCTTATTTGTAATGAAAAACACTCGACAAAATACTAGATGGCCTATTAAGGAACTGATATACTTTTGTAATTTAAATGTAAAAGTCAAATTCATCAAAGCAGAATATCTTAAATATAGGATATATTGTACAAATTTTTAACAGAAAAATATAAGGCTGAGTTGTTTGTGGGTGCAGTTTCATGATGTAAGAGAGAAACTCCACAATTAAACTATTAAATATATATATATTTATATAAAAGGTTTAGATATTTCCAAACTTCCTTGAAAATAAAATATAAGGAAAAATTAGATTATATCACTATTGAGTTTATAGATAAGGTGAGTGGGTTATTTTGTCTTTCCCATCAAGCTGTTTATTTTTGTGGGTGGAGGAAGTTACCGGAATTAAAAATAGAGCATAAAATAATTTGCCAAAAAATTATAGAGAGATTGAGGGACTTGATTGGTCCATAACAACATAGGTCATTAAGATGTATTAATGAATTTAGAATACACAAACAAATTAATAGGTACCATAAGTGCAATGATGGGGTTTTGTTTAACCTCCTTCACAACATCCAAGTTCATATGACAGGGGACCTACAGTTTTATGTGGGATCTGAAGCATGGGTTACTATATAATGAGGATGCAGAGGATGGCCTCCTATCTATTTTCCAGATCCAATGTCCCTTAACTTTGCTGATCAATGGGAAGTGGTGTTATGACATTGGGTATGATGTAGCCTGGCCAAAGAAAGACAGCTGCTGAATTTGATGTCTGCTGACTATGGTTGACCCATGGAAGTGGTTGATCTCAGAGTCTTAAATTTCCCTGTCTTTTGGGATGTATATTATGCTGAGGCACTGGTTTTTATAAAGTAGTTTGTGTAGTGCAAGTATTTTTATTGTTTTAACATTTATTTATTTATGTTTATCTAAGGACAATCCATAATCCAAAAATATTGGATATCCAATATAAGTATCAATACTAAACATTAGCTTATAAATTTTCTCTTAAAATTGCTATGGAGAATGTAATATTAGTTTTCTTTCAATCAACAGAGATTTTAGTCTTTTTACAAGGTTTTACATGGAACATCAATTTGCATGTTAACATTTCAACAATAAAGGCAACTACAGGCTAGTGTGTTTTTATTGTATCCCTAGTCTAATGCAAAAATTCATTGGAGTAGGGGAGGGAATAAATCAATGCCATGTTGCATTTGCTGGGCTTATCTATGTAACATATATTTACAGTATCTATGGAACCAACAAGAATTGGTACCAGCATTAGTAGATAACTTAGTGGCTGATGTATCAGTGTTGCCACTGCAGCTCAGGGTCATATTCCTGACTTTATGGGATATCCATCTGATGATGAAGAAAGGGATTATTCTCCCCACCTCCCACAACTGAAGTTACACCATCACTTACCTCAAACCTCACTTTGGTGTGGAGGTTAGTGAATCATGAATGGGGTCTTTTTTATCATTGGGACATTCAGCCAGTATGAATTTTTTTTTTTTTTTTAATTTTTGGTTAGAGTTAGCATCCCTACTACCTATGTGAGAAAGTACTTCCTTACTGCATGATACACCAAACTCTGTTACACAGGGATCCAAGTTACATGAAGATCATATTTCACAGAAATAACCCAGTCCATTTTTCTGTTACTTTCTTTTTTTTAGTGATCAAGGTGCCCCAGCTGACCTATGGGGCACTCTTACCCCCATTCAGTGGGGAAATGACTCTTCAGATGGTTACCTTTACCTTTCTTATTTATTTTTTGTTCTTGTTGACAAACTCCCACCCAGAGTTGGACAATTGCCATTATGGGTGTTTTATTTATTTCTTAAAGTGACTATGTTCTCTTTAGAGCATTTTTAAGGTTTCACTGATCACCTTTTCTCTCTCTGCTCTGTTTATGCCATAGTTACTTGGCACACTTACTGTGATAATGCTAATTTTTCCTTCCCTTTTGTTCCATACTATAATGTCAAGCTTCAGTGCCCCATTTTTGATAACCCCCCCTGCTGGAACCACTCCATCATAGAATATGGGGACTATCATTTCCTGTAGTTGGTTGTGACTCGTGCTTTCAAGGGTGTTCATTTACTTCTATGCCACTTTCTTTGCAGATCTTCCAGTGCAGTAGACTGGAGATTCTGTTGTGTGTGTTTTTTAGCTATTCCAATGGCTTATCTTTGTCTATGTACCATCTATTTCTTCCTTCTGTGTATTTCCCTGCTCTGGCACTGTTTCCATTCTTGCTGTTGCTCTTCAAACATTCTTCATGTATTTGCTCTTGCTTTTTTTTACAATAACTGTTGCTCGCATTAACTCATTTTTCTAGTATTTAGTAAGGCTGTTATTTGTAAAGTTCCTTGCCAGGTTTGCTGTGAAAATTTCTTTCCATGGTGTCCATAGACCAACAAAATTTTTTTTTGTTCCTAGAGCTCTTAAAGTACTGTCCAATGTTTACAATGGTCAATCCATAAGAGGCATCTATTTCAGTCAGGCCTGCTATCCCACTAGACTTTTGGCAAGTACATCATTTTGTTCATAGAGACTTTTCTCATTCATTGGGAATCAGCCAATCTGTACCCATCTATTCTTGGCTTTGTTGTACATTGATCTTGTGTACATCACAAAATATGGAGCAACAGGGCTAATTGCTCCAGTCACAGTTTTTTAGGGGTATTGAAGAAGCTAGAGTCAATTTATGCCTTCTACATTTATGCTTTGCTGGCATCTCTCTTCACCCATAAGCAAGGGATCCTTATTATGAGTTGACCCAAAGGTGTATCATGTTCTAGAGTTGGCATTCTCAACATAGTGCCTGCATGATTTTATAAAGTGCTCTACAAGAAGTTCAAAAACAGTGCTTGTGAGTGCCAAAATATTTTATTTAAAAATTTAAGCCTTAAAATTTATGGAACAAAATTTGGGTCATTCTCTGTCAGATCAACCAAAAAAAATTGAAATTAACACCCTCATCTCTCATATTTTGCTGAAATTTGGTTTATAGGGAGTTTGTGAGCCCTGAATCCATTTCTGAAATTATAAGGTCAATCCAACCAACGGTTCAAGAGATATGACCTCGGGCAATTTGAGGTCACTCGCGAGGTTACTAACATTTGGCGAGCCATAACTTGGGTAATAATTGTCATAATTATATAAAAGTATATATATTTAGAATCAGAAAACGACAAGGAATCCAAATATGCAAGTTTTAGAACTCTAGGTTGAAAAATAAAAAAGTTACACTGTAACCAAAATTTGAGGTCACGATTTGACCTCTGGGGTATCAAATGAGAATTTTTTTTTTAAATGTAAAAAATGAAGGCATAGCATTGGCTATTAGAATCAGCAAAAAAAAGTTTGTTTATGTTAGTATTTTTCATGTAACTAACATATAAGTGAACACCATATTCATAAGTTGTGCGTCAATTCTACCTATTTTTCACACTTAAGCTCATAATTTGACCTATAGAAATTAAAATTACATTTTTTATAGATATAAAAACAAAGTCAGAGTTCTTGACTAATAGAAACAATCATAAAAAGTTTGTTTATATTGGTACTTTTCATGTAACTAACTTATAAGTGAACACCATATTTATAAATTGCTTGTCATTTCAAGGAATTTTTATATCTTAGCTATCAATTTGACCTCAAGCTCCAAGAATTTAATAAAAATTGTATTTCACTGCTAATCTATACTGGCAATAATAGTTATAATAGTGAAAGGGGAAGACTAAGCTCACATGTAGCCTAAACAAACCTGTTGAAACATGTTGCTACTTGTCTAAGTGCAGAATCAACACAGATAGTTGCAAAATTCCTTGTCTACAGGTTAGTACAGTTTCCAGCCAGCACTGTGGGTGGCTGGTGGGTATGGTGTTTTAATGAGCCTCAGAGACTATCAAGGCCTAAAATATTAAGTGTGTATAGCTATATATTTTCTAAAAAATATATTACCTAATTGTAAATCCTATATCTTTACAGATCAAAATACAATGGTTCGGCACTTGAAATACTGCCAGGACCCTATTCAAAAACACAAGAAACGCATAACAATCAATCTTAGAAAAGTGACTGATGTACTTGTTGAAAAATGTGCTGGAAGAGTGAAAAAAGACTCATTGTTGTGTGTGGAACTACTGGACACTGATAATGAAAAACCCCACTATACTTAGTACCACTGAAAACAACGAGTCTGAGCAGGATTCAAATGAATCATCTACTATCAGTGGCTTGAGTAACATCTCTTCAATTCAAGATCTGGACAATGACAGTGATTGCTTGATAAAGGAAAATCCTTCAACTTCAGTTGAACCAGTTCTAGCATTTCTGGACCAAACACCAGTTAAAAAAAGTAAGTAATAAATTAATATAATAACTTATACTTTACTACAAGGTCTGTTTGATCTACTATATAGCCAATTATATAGCATTTAAGGTACTATAATTAATATTTAATTACTAATATTCAGGTGTGTGAAACCTTTTTTCTGTTCTTTTCAGAAGGGCTGTCATTAAGCCAGAAAAAGCGCAAGGCTCGTGGTAAGCTATCATCTGCTCAGAAACACCTGAAGAGAGGCTAGAACTCAGTTATGGTGTTCAAATTACCGAGGAGGTAAGTGATACTTCAAAACCTGAAACTAAATCTGAAAAACATCTAGACAAATTAATGAATGAATTGAAACAGTCATTCCTGGAGAGCAAATGTCACCATCACAAACTACAAATATTGACACTCTCACCATACACAATTGAAAAAACAGCTAGTTTCTTTCAAACTACAACATACATGGTGAAAAGAAGCCATTCACTTAAATCAGAACATGGAATCCTTCCGAAGATTCCACTAATGAGCAAAGGAAAAGTGATATCTGAAGAACACAAAGATATGTTTAGAAGATTCTATGAGTCAGAAGAGGTTAGTTGTATGTGTCCTGGCCAAAAGGATTGCGTGAAAGTTATCAGTGCTGAAGGTGCAATGAAGGTGCAAAACGATTGGTCCTCGGGAATTTAAGAGAGATGTTTGAACAATATAAAAATGATGAAAAGAATCCCAAAATAGGATTTTCCACATTTGCAAATTACGGCCATCATATTGTGTGCTTGCCGTAGTGGTGGGACTCATTCTGTCTGTGTCTGCACATACCATCAAAATCCAAAATTGCAGCTGGCTGCATTGGGAGAAAGAGGTCTTTCATACAAGGATCTTATGGATTACAGTGTCTGCAGTACAGAAAGAGAGACTTGCATGATGCAACTTTGCAATGATTGCCCAAGAGAAGAGGGTGTCCTGGATTTCTGAGTTACTTGACAGTGTGAAATCAGCTCCAAATGAAATATCTTACAAGCAATGGGTGACTGTTCACCGTTGTACATGGTTGATAAGGTGGAGCCACTTCAGGAATACTTATCATCCCTAAGCATGAAAATATCCCGCATGGTTCGTCATCACTTTGTTGCTCAGCAACAATCACAGTACTTCAAGCAGTTGAAAGAAACACTACCACCTCAGAGCGAGGTAGTTATAGTAGGTGATTTCTCTGAGAATTATTCTTTCATTGTCCCAGGATGCTGCCCAAGGGTTTCACTGGGACAATTCACAGTGTACAGTTCACCCTTTTGTCATCTATTATAGATCATCTGCAGACCAGGAACTTAGCCATTTTAGTGTCTGTTTCTTATCTGCATCACTAAAACACAACACTATAATGGTTTACTCATCATATTGAAGCTTATGACATATGTTAAATTCAGATGCCCACAATTGAAGAAGGTGCACTATTTCTCAGATGGATGTGCTGGCCAATATAAGAACAGATACAACTTCACAAATCTCTGTTACCATGAAGAGGATTTTGGTCTGTCTTGTGAATGGCACCTCTTTGCTACATCCCATGGCAAAAATGCATGTGATGGGATTGGAGGAACAGTGAAAAGAGCTACTGCTCGTGCCAGTTTGCAGAGAAACTACAGAGAGGCAAATTCTTACACCAGAACACATGTTTCAGTTTTGTGAAGAAAACTTGAGCAAGAAGATAAATTTTTCTTTGTAACTACAGCTGATTTGAAAGATGCAGAAGAACGGTTGGAACATCGATTCAAGGATAGTAGGGCTATTCCTGGAACTCAGAAATATCATAGATTTGTTCCCCTAAACAAGGAAGAAACTGATGGTGTATCCCATTTCAAGTGGCATTGGAGAAAAGAAAAGAATAAGGAAAAGTCATTTTACTAATGAACCTGCAATGGCTTGGTAACCTAAAATGTGTCAAACCAGGAGAGTATGTTGGCTGCATTTATGACATGCAAGTTTGGTATGGAATTGTGGAGGAATATTGTGAAGAGTTTGATGATTTCCCTGTGAACTTTCTACATCCCTCTGGGTCATCAGGATCAAGTGCATATTATTATCCATCAAACAAGGATTCATGTGCAGTGCCAGGACATCATATATTAACTGTAATGAGTTGTCCTACCCTAAGAGGAGGCAGCAGAATTCAATACATTTTTCCACAAAAGAAATTGATGAGAGCATCGAGCATGCAAAAATTGTATTAGGCTAGCACATGAATCCTCTAAGTAGGTCTTCCCCTTTCACTATTATAACTATTATTGCCAGTGTAGATTAGCAGTGAAATACAATTTTACATTTTTGCCTTTGTTTTTATATCTATAAAAAAATGTAATTTTAATTTCTATAGGTCAAATTATGAGCTTAAGTGTGAAAAAATAGGTAGAATTGACGCACAACTTATGAATATGGTGTTCACTATATGTTAGTTACATGAAAAATACTAACATAAACAAACTTTTTTTTGCTGATTCTAATAGCCAATGCCTATGCCTTCATTTTTTACATTTAAAAAAAAAATTCTCATTTGATACCCCAGAGGTCAAATCGTGACCTCAAATTTTGGTTACAGTGTAACTTTTTTATTTTTCAACCTAGAGTTCTAAAACTTTCATATTTGGATTCCTTGTCGTTTTCTGATTCTAAATATATATACTTTTATATAATTGTG
Source organism: Bathynomus jamesi (assembly GCA_023014485.1). Lineage (NCBI taxonomy): Eukaryota > Metazoa > Arthropoda > Malacostraca > Isopoda > Cirolanidae > Bathynomus > Bathynomus jamesi. The sequence goes on from JAJOZX010000114.1 coordinate 258,760, forward strand.
ACCATTATTACCCAAGTTATGGGTCGCCAAATGTTAGTGACCTCGCAAGTGACCTCAAATTTCCGAGGTCATATCTCTTGAACGTTGGTCGGATTGACCTTATAATTTCAGAAATGGATTCAGGGCCCACAAACTCCCTATAAACCAAATTTCAGCAAAATCTGAGAGATGAGGGTGTTAGGCACTGGTTGATCTGACAGAGAATGACCCAATTGCAAAATGGTGTAGCTTTCACTTATATTTATGCAATATTTTCATGATAAAATATAAAGCATCAAGCAAAATTTTGTTAAAGATGGGCAGTGGTGCAAAATCAGTGGAAAAGTTACTAAATATAGCATAGTGTGTTTTCTTCATAAAAATTATATTTTGTGTGAATGTGTCAATATATTACTAAACTGTTACTAAATTTCAACAAAAATACACAATGATAAAGTTAGCAGATTTCACTAAATTTTAGCAACATTTTAGTACTTGTGCAGTGATTTTTAACATGGAACATTTGGCAACACTGCTGTATCAGTTCATTGTGGAATAATGTGCCATAAGTGTTATTTACATTTGATTCCCTCCACAATGGGCAAATATTTAAAGTATCAGCATAGTGATGCAAACTTGGACTTTGCAGCCTTCAACATCACAAGGAGTGAAATATAATGAGTGTGTTTCAAGAGCAAGAAAAAAAGAAAGGTATATTATTCCCACTGCATGTAAGAAATCAAATATTTACTGTGGAAAATGATAAATATATCAGAAGTGCTATGTTTAATATGTTGAGTGATGCTATCTGGTTTCTGGAAGATTAAATGCAAATGACATTACAAAACATACCATGAAAAATTTTTGCAATGATTATGCAATATTTTCCACAGGTAGAGAAATTAAACTGAGAATTGAAAGACAACTTAAAAAGAGAATGGAATGTTTTGGTTTTGACTAGTAGTGTAAAAGAAGCTATCAATTGAAGTGTCATTTGAGGCATGAAATACTATCACAAAAAATTCAGTGCCATGTAATAGAAGTGAAATCATTAAAGAATGTATTGTATCTGCAATAAAAATTCTTAGTACTGCTATACCAGCAAACCATAGACATTTGCTAATAAAATCAGCTGAAAACATCCCAGGGAGTAATGATGATGTGTTGAGGCATGTGAACACCATTGCAGATGTTATCAAAGAGATGTTAGCTAAAATTGCCCAGTGTTTCTTTCTTCTTGGCATTGGATGAATCAACAGATATTGACTCTGTATCTTAGCTCATGTGTTTCATATATTTTATACAAAGTGATGCCACAACCAAAGAAGCATTTTAAAGTGTTGCCACTCAACTAAAAAATGTGACAAAAATCAGTTTTAAAACTTGTAGTCATCATCAACTATCCAACTTTGAAGCCATTCAATAAACAGCTTCTGAAGGTGTTTCTGGAAGACTTGCAATCTCCCCACTCTGAGTTTCTCATTCATGCTGAGGTTAGGTGGCTCAGCTGCGCTAAAGCACTTGCCAGTGTGGGAAGTGTTTGATGAGATAAAGGTCTTCCTAGCCCAAAACAATATCTGCCATTTATTCCTAAATTTTTCACAGATGAATTAAAGATCACATTTTCATTCATGGTTGGTCTTTTTCACCATTTGAACAGTTTGAATTTACATCTTTGAGGGAGAGGAAACACTGTTGTTAATTTGCATGAGAAAATAATGGCTTTCCAGAAGCAGCTTCATCTTTCTTTCAGCAAATGAAGAAACCTTACATCAGTTCCCAGAACTTGAGAAATTTATTAGAAACAAAGTAACCAACTGTAACCAAGTCTATAAAAAATCTTATTGATGAGTTTTGGGAGAAATTCAAGTACCCGCAGGGATATACATCCAAATTTGCTCTGATGATAGCCATTAAGTTTTTGAGTGGGTGATCTCTCAAAAATTTTCCAGTGTAAAGAAATGACAGTAGCAGAATTAGAACTTATAGATTTGCAGTCATCACTGGTCATGAAACAACTATTTCAACAAGATATTTTTACATTCTGGGGATCACCTGACTTTCAAGAACAAATTTCCTTTGTTAAAGTGTGAAGCATTTAAAGTCCTTTCAATGTTTGGAACAACATACATGTGTGAAAGTGCATTTTTATTTATGAACAACATTAAAAACAAGAAATGAATAAGACTAACCACACAACACTTGGAAAAATGTCCTTGGGTATCTCTTCATAAAGGACAAGTAAATAATAAATTAATGATACTGTTCAAAGCCAATGGTCACATTACAAGTTGTAAGTTCTTTTTAGTATCAGCTCTTTTTAAACTTATTTATGTTTTTACCAGCTGTACTTCTTCCATTAATAGTTAATCTTTGATTTTTATTTTAATGGAAAATTGCATAACTGTTTATATAACAATAAAACTCAGCTTTTCGAACTACAGGGTGTTTCAGGTCAACCCTAGAAATATGGAAATTGGTGGAATTTGGAATTTGTATTTGAAGTTTGTCATAGTAATTCCGTAACTAATATGAAGTGTTTCTTTTTACTGCAGGTGAATGAAAATGGCTGATAGAGGAAACATTGAATTACTACCTGCTTGCTACAATCTCCGCCAATTTCCATATTTCTAGGGTCAACCTCAAACATCCTGTATGTTAACACTTTTATTTTTCACTTCTCTTTGTTTATGTATGTATGGATTAGTCCAAAATTCAATGGCATATCTATATTTTTAATAAGTATAAGTTATGTAGTTAGACATGACTCTAATAAAACTGAATGCTGAAAGGCATAAGTGATGATGATGATAATTATATCTATGATTTTTTAGTGCTCAATGGAAAAGGCTAAGAGACCAGTAGATTTCTGAGGCCAATGGGGTTCCTGAGCATACCGTACACATCCATTCTTGAACAGTATGGTCAAGAAAAAATGCACTATTTCCCAAATGTAGACCTAGGAGGAGGTCTTCTCAAAATGTACCAGTTTGGAACTGCTTTCCTGAATGTTGACTGAGAAAACACCAGAGCATTTTTTAAGCCAATTTTACTGGGTGATAAGGATTTTTATATATTTATATATATATTAGGGTGGAAATAAATGAAAATGAAAAACATATTTCTCATGACATTTGCCCATATTCCACAACCACTAATGATGGAAATAAAAAACTGGATCGATTCGTGCATATTTAGAGGTGGCGCAACTCAAAGCCTTAGTATCATTATACAGTTTTGGGTGGCAAATTTCTTCAAACTTGTGCCACCCTTAAATATTAATGGATTTAGCTAAAAATCCAGTCTGAGGTCTTTTTCCATATAAGGAATGAGAAAATGCAATGGAGCTCTTATTTATGCACTTTATTTTTTTACCATATATGTGTGGTTCACCCTAATATATATATATATATATATATATATATATATATATATATATATATATATATATATATATATATATACAGGGTGTCCCGTAAGTCTGGACCCATAGGGAAAAATAATAAAATTACAAAATAGTCAAAAAATTTATTACATAATCTGTTCAAAGTGTCCGCCGTTGTGTCGCACACATAGTTGAAGATGCAATCTCCACTGCGACAGCACTTTCTGAATCACAGTCGCAGAAATTTCTTGACACGCCTCCACAATGCGTGCTTTAAGGTGGAAAATGTTCTGAAGTTTGACCTCGTACACTTTGGCTTTCAAGTGGCCCCACAAATAAAAATCATAATAAAAAATAATAAAAAAATAATTATAATAAAATAATAATAATAACAATAAAAAAATATATTATAAATCCCTATGGGTCCAGACTTACGGGACACCCTGTATATATATATATATATATATACACATGATACAACTCAGAATGGTTACCTGAAAAACTTTGTTACACAGACTGCGCATGGAATAAGGAACTCTTCTGGGGAAAATTAAATCATGACCTGTTGCTCACATTGGGCTTCCATCATGAAAAAGAAAAACTTTAGTATTTGTCATTTACCATTATTTATTCAGACTATAGTGGATTTAATTTTCACATAAGAGTTCCTTATTCCATGCATGGTCTGTGTGTAACATTATATATACGAGTATTAGGGATGTACCAAATGCTAAAAATTCATTGAATATCAAATATTTGGTGCAAAATTATTTGGTCAAATGTCAAATTCCAAATATTAGTTTTATTTGGGTTATTAGGCATCACTATGAAAAACTGGTCTTTATCAGTTTGACAGCACATAGAATTAATAGTAAATGTGAGCAAAAGCAGCATGTTTTAGCCACCAAAAATCTGCCAGATTCCCATACTCAAAAAAAATTTGCAACTGCATTAACTTCTATATTGCAAGAATGGTCAATAAAGAGCAATCATGTGCATGCAGTTGTGCACAACAATGGCTGTAATATTACTAAAGCTGTGTGTGTTCTCAAAATTACTCCTGTTGCTTGTGCAAATCATACTTTAGCACTTCCAGTTGATGGAACCCTTCTTAGCCAGAAGTCTGTTTCAGAGATACAGTGGTACCTCGTTACTCGAATTTAATTCGTTCCTGGAGGCGGTTCGACTAATGAAAAGTTCGAGTAACAAACTAATTAATTGCCTTTAAATTAATAGAAATAGAAATAATGCGTTCCTGGACCCCCAAACTCAAATTTTAAACTTTAAAATATGCTTTAATTATACAAATTATTATATAATTATTCTAATTTTATTAATTTTATTAATAATTAGTAATAATAATTAATAAAATTAATAAAATTTAAAGTAAAAAAGGTAAAAAAGTAAAAAGTAAAAAAGGTTTTAAGTGTACTTACCAGAAGGAGGCTTGATGATGGGCTTGGTTGGAGGAGGAGGAGAGGGAGGTAGGTTCTTAGAACCTTTTGGAAGGTGAATCACCTTCCAGAAGAACGTCAGGAATGTCCACTTCGGGTTCCGACGTAGAGGGCTTGATCCAGCGTTCGTGTGTAACCTGACATTGACGACCCTTCAAAATGTTCGAGTAGTGGCGTATAACATTGTCATTGAAAATATCAACCATCTGTCTGAAATTGCCTTGTTAGGGAACGTCTCCTCTACAATGGCCTGCACTGCCTCCCAATGGCTGAGGAGTTTCTTGATCTTCTCAGAAGGCAGGTTCTTCTTTTCTTCCTCCTCCTCTGTAGCGGAGACCTCATCTTCAGCCTCTTGCTTGTTCTGCTCAAGGAGGTGCTGGAGCTCATCTGTGGTCAGCTCCGTCTTGTGCTCATCCAGGAGCTCCTCCACATCATCGGCATCCATCTCCAGGCCCATGGACGTCCCTAGAGACACTATGGCAGGAACAACAGGTGCTTCCTGGAAGACCTCAAAGTCGCGATCAGCTACACATTCCCGCCAAAGCTTCCTCCAGGCAGAGTTCAATGTCCTGGTAGTCACAGCAGCCCAGGATTTGACGATGATCCGGATGGCATGAAGGATGTTGAAATGATCCATCACAAGAAGAGCCTTGAGGGGAAGACCCTGCTCTTCAAGGTACGACTTCACTTGAGGGGCGAACACCTCAGTGACCCACTCAAAAAAGAATAGCCTCGTAACCCATGCCTTTGAATTCGAGCGCCACATCACATTCAAGTCTGTTATCCTGACGTTGTTTTTCTTGAACACCCGAGGATTTTGCGAGTGGTAGACCAGTAAAGGCTTAACTTTACTTTACAGTTGAGTGGGAACTGAAGAGCGTGGGAAGCTGTGTTGGCGGGCAAACGCTCAAGCAAATATACTGTACGCGCATTACCCCTCGGGCGTTCGAGTAACGGAAATGCGCTCGAGTAACGAGTCCCTATTTTTTAATATTTTCCGAATTTTTTGGTTCGAGTAACGATTTGTTCGAGTAATAGGTCGTTCGAGTAAGGGGGTCACCACTGTATATGCAATTGTGCGCCCAATCTGTTGCATTTTAATTATTCATCTCCAGCCTTTGACAGACTTAAGGAATTCAAGAAGCAACATAATTTACCCAAAAACAAATTTATAAGAGACATTATCACCCAATGGAACTCTACATTCCATATACTACCGTAAGATCGGGTAACTGGGCACTACTAAGTTTAAGGTACATTTCGTTATTATTTTTTCATTTTAAGTACCTATACCTATTACATAGGTAGATACTTACAATTTATGGGAAAAATTCATACTGTTATATAACGAAATTTACCTTAAACTTAGTAGTGCCCAGTTACCCAATCTTACGGTACAACAACAACAACTGAAAATCTGCGGTTGTTGCATACGCCTCAGACTATGACATACTGTAGCAACCTTCAATAATCATCAGTGGACTGTAATTCAGTGTGTTGTAAAGTTTCTCGGTTGATATGAAAAATTAACGAATGACTTTTTCTCTGATTCTTCTTGTCTTCACATGGTGTCTCCCGATGTAACAGGTCTCATGGTATTTTTGCCTAACTTAACTGATGATGCAGGTGTTCATACTATGAAAAACGATTTAATAGAAAATTTATAGAATCATTTCAGGCAGTGGAAGACAGACATTACTCACATGATTTCTCATGTTTTAGATTCTCGTTTCAAATTTGCTTGCATAACAGTGCCTGAGTTTGTAAAAAATTAGATCATCATTACATCATCTAATGCTAGTCCTGCGTGTAATATAACCTATGGTGATGAAGCAACTGATTTTGTTTCATGGGAAGATCAAGAACCTTTAAAAAAGAAGCTGAAGGTTAATTTATGGAGCTATTTCGATGAGGTTGTGCCTCCACCTATCAAAAATAATCAGAAAAGTTATCAAAAATAATTAGACACCTATTTGAAGGAGCCACAAGTCAGTCGTGACATGAATCCTCTCAATTGGGGTTGCCATAATGGTGAAAAATTCCTGAAACTACTGAACAGCTGGGTTTTGCTGTGTGCCACATGATGTCACCAGGTCTTGATCCTGGGGCCAATGGATTCCATCAGCGATGCTAACCACTACACAACCGAGGCACGTGTGTGTGTGTGTGTGTGTGTGCATATATATATATATATATATTATGTCTGCATATATATATATATATATATATATATATTATATATATATATTATATATATACTGTATATATATGTACTGTTTGAGACGAATCAGTAACATAAGATGGTATGACAGATTAACAAATGAACACGTCAGAAACATAACAGATATGAATGTCACCATAATCGAGAGAATCAATGACACACAAAGAAGATGGTTTGGTCATGTTGAATGTATGGAGAGAGGAAGGCTGCCAAGAAGACTATTGTATGCAAGAACTCACGGAACATGACCAAGAGGATGACCTTGAACAACATACCAGTTGAAGACGGTGGAGAGAGAGAGCAGCGAGTTAAGCTGGTGAGAGCGAGTGGATTTGGCGAGAGACACAGGAGCGAGTGGGAAAAGTATCGACGCATCAGACGGGACCCAACCTGGAGACCTCCAGATGGGACATAAGTCAAGTAAGTCAAGTCACATATACAGGGGTTGGACAAAATAATATGAACACCTTGATAAATGGCAGTTTTTATTCTTAATATTGAGTTGGTCCTCCTTTAGCGGCAATAACAGCTGCAATGCATCGGGGAATTGATTCATACAGCTTTTGGACAGTGGCTAGAGGAATCCTGAGCCATTCTTCGAGCAAACCCTGCTCCAGTTCCTCCAAAGATGCTGGCGGTGGGAATTGGCTTCTGACCTGCTGCTCCAACTGACACCACAGATGCTCGATAATGTTAAGATCCGGGGATTGTGGAGGCCAATCCAAGCATTCTACTTCACTAACATGCTCTTCAAACCAGTTTTTAATGACCCCAGCAGTGTGGATTGGTGCATTATCATCCTGGAAGATGGCGCCACCATTGGGAAACAGCGTTTGGACCATGGGATGGACCTGGTTAACCCTACCATGCAGTACTACAGCTGGGCCAAGAGTATTCCACGATATTGCTGCCCAAACCATCACAGATCCGCCACCATGCTTAACGGTTGGGGTCAGGCAGTCGGGGTCATAAGCATCTTTAGGCTGTCTCCAGACGTAAACTTGACCGGAACATGGAAATAGCGTAAAGGAGGATTCGTCGGAGTAGACTACATTCTTCCACCGGTCCATTTTTTTTGACCAATTCTTATGGTCATTACACCATTTTCTGCGCCGCTCAATGTTGATGTGCGAAAGGAAGGGTTTGGCAATTGCAGCCCTCCCATGGTATCCAGCTCCATGGAGCTCGCGATGTACAGTTCTGGTCGATACCGGGCTTGCAAGATGCTGGTTAAGCTCTGCAGTCACTTTTGGAGCTGTGGTCTTATGGTTCTTTGTCACAATGCACTTTAGCACCCGGCAGTCTCGATCACACAGCTGCTTCTTGCGTCCACTATTCATTTGTCAGTGATTGTCTTTCCATGGTTTTGGTATGCAGACATGACCATGGAGACAGTTCCTTTGGATACATTGAACATCTGAATGGTTTTCGTCACCGATGCACCAGCCATCTGTGCTCCGACAATTTGCCCTCTTTGGAAGTCTGACAGGTCTTTCATAACTGCTAATTCATAATTCACTCAGATCTGTAAAAACAACGTGAGGGTTATAACGACGTATACACTCTCTGTTACGCATTTAAATAGGTTTGCCAGTCATTTGACCATTTACTTTGTGTCTGAGCAGTCCATAAAGATAACCGGTGAAATCGGCGGGTGTTCATATTATTTTGTCTAACCCCTGTATATATATATATATATAGTGTGACAGTTGCCCCAACTTTGTCCTACAATGCTGTTCAAAATTTTGGTGTTGCATATTGACATAAAAAATACCCACGTGCAATTTTTTGAAGATTCATGCATATTCGAGTCAGCACCAGCAATTTGAAAAATAGCGATTTTGCTTATATGGCATACGTGCCTATATATATATATATATGAGATTACACAACCATCATAAGGGATATTAACACAAATCATTTGCCTGTCTTAATTAAAAGCTGTTATCACTAACACAAAAAAGTTAATCATTCTTATTCTCTCATGGTACATTAAGGGGTTTTATCATATATTCACAAGGTATTATTTCTCTAGAGCAAGAAACCATGATTTCTGTTTGGAAACAGATGATCGTTTGCGCTGATTAGGAACACGGAGTCTGTCATTTTCAACTACTTGAAGGACTTCTTGAAAGCGCTCCTCATCCCTGGTCCCTGGCAACATTAAGAAAGTCATGGCAAAGTTTTACACCACGCTCTGCAGCCTCATTGATGACCTGAAGCTTGTCCACAACCCGTTTCATGTTCAGGTAGTCGTCATGATCCACCCATTCACTGGCTGGACTGTGGAGAAACTGATAGGGCATGCCTAAAATGGTGAAGAACCGGCTTGAGTCAGGCCCAATTAGGTCCACCAGGGCAGTGCCACTTTCTGGGACAGGGGGAAGATATGGCTTTCCATAGCCCCCATGATTGAGCCCCACTCTCAGTAACTTCAGTGCCTTCATGGCAAAGAAGGGCCTTCCTCATCTCCTCTTTTGTCCTTTCTTGTACTTGGGACAAGAACAAAGCCAGTGGGGCCAACTCCTCAGTTAGGTACCAAGTTGTCTACCGAGTGCCACATGCTTTGTCAACTATTGTGGCATCATATGGGGCAAATTCAGCCAAGGTTTCACCAAATTCAAGTCATTCAGTGGCGCACTTGCTGGAACGGGGCAAACAATCCACCATGGGACATAAACAGCGACTGAACACAGCAAACCATTCTAACTTACTGATTTGACTTTTAGTCACAACCTCGGCTTTGGGAAACTGCTCTTTGATCTGGCCTGACAAAAGAACAATCTTGAGGGTATAGAGCAGTTTAGCCATCCACCTTGCTTTGTGAAGTGCGCCGGGGTAGACCATTGTGAAGTTCACTGGCTCGGATCCTTTAGTTACAAGCAGCAGACAAAGCTCTACCAGCTCCTTGTAGTCGCCACGTGTAAATGGTTGGGCTAGAGATTCACGGAAGAAGTCAGCCATCTCCTGCTGGCGCTCCTCAAACACTCCAGGCATTGCGGGGTAGTAGTATTTCTTTTTTTCATTGTACCAGTTGAGAGAAATGGTTCTTGAACCTAGAAATGCAATTATTGGGATTATTGTATTTCGTACTAATCTATAATATTGTTTTAGGGGTATTAAGATTGATATGATCGATCATTTGCTTGGTGTTAGTATATCTTATAAGTCTAATAAAAGAAATTCCACTAAATTTGTTCATTAGATAATAATATTCCTTGTTATTTTGCAAAGCTTATGTTTCACCTCTGGAAAACCATTATGTTTGGACTTGAAGAGCCCTCCACTTTCAAGCAATCCCAGCAAACACCTAGGATGACTTCGCCCACATGCCTGCGACAGGCGCACCAGAATACGGCACGCTCTAATTCCTTTTGGAGGGAGACGCAAGCAGCTGTTTTTAGTCCTGAAAAAAAAAGTAATTGTAGTTTAAGGCCACCATTTCAGGCACGTGCTTTTTGCAGATTTTGTTAAATCATTCACTGTATTTTGGTATTAATGTCGTGATAAATTCACGCTGATGTTTGAAATAGGTTTACCTATATTGGATGAAGTTGTGTCGAAAACCATACCAACGACATTCTGTTCACACTCCCAATCGACCAGAAGTTGTTTGGTTGCTGTTGATATCAAGTCTCCTTGAACCAGGCCAGCTTTTTGAGTCAAATGCGGAAGAGGTGGGACTCCAAGAAGCTTTGTGCCATCAACCAGACACAAGAATGGGCAGGCAGTCACAGTGCCTTTGGAATCCAGCGTGTCCATAAGTTTACCATCCCAGTGCACCAGTACTTTGTCTGATGGTTGCCATTCATCCATGATTTTTAAACTTATTTCTGACACGATGGAAGCTCGGTATCGGTGGGCTCCTTGCATTTAGACTCAGCTTTGATGTATCTCCACCACATGCAGATACAAGGGAGTACACAATTGCACTCAGCTGGGTCGGTGAGATGTTGTTTCGAACACTGCATGAAACAAGTTCTGCCGACTTCAGAATATCATGGGGCACAAAAATTGAAACTCCCTCTTTCACTGTTCTCCGATGTTTTCTCTTTGGTTCAGCAGTGCTGGCCTCATCAATGTCATCGTCCTCATCAGAGCTAATAGGTGAATCAATATCAGCCTGTACATTCTCAGCATGATCACATTGCTCTCTCTCTTGTCGCTTCTCTTCTCGCATCTGCCTTTTCTGAACCTTTTCTGCGAGTACTTTGTTTACCCCAGAGTAGGTAGCTACTGTCACTTAGCATGCTTTTCATAAAGAGTATGTCAGTATCGATGGCATCTTGTTCGGCCTGAGTTTTCCCCTTTTTCGCAGCCGCCATGTCTTTCAACAGTGTGTTCTTATAAAATTTCATCGTCAGGCTCAATTCTGATTTAAACTTCATAATTCCAGGATCATCAGCCCGTCTTCTATCCTCATTCTTTTTCATAAGCATCATGTAGTCTTTGTCATAGTAAGTTTTAATCACTTGGCCAATATTGTTCCTGCCTGTAATGGTCGGGACATTCGCCTTCTGGTAATGCAAAAGCACATGTCAATGGTGGCGATAAAGCCTGGTCCCAATGCATATCCCGAAGGTTTGCTAACAGACATAGTAAGACCTGCCTATTAGTTGGCAGTTTGCAGCCCTTTATTTCCTTTTCTTCTTCTCGGGGTACAGTGCCCAATAACATTCTGACATACTCATCATCTTGCCGTGTATCCATGATTAAATTCTCTATTCACAACATCAAATCACTGTCAAGGGAAAAGAAAAGAGCATCATTAAAATTAAATGCAATAAAATAATACGTGGAAAATTTGTGGGTCAGCGTTCCAGACCCGGAAATGAAAATCTGATAAAATGTGCTATTTTCACACTTATTTATGAAGTTCATAAGCTGAAATAGCAATACTTGCTGGTATGACGGTGCTAGCTCAAACATGCACCGATCTCGAAGAAAATTTACAGGGGTGTTTCCTAGATAAATACACAACACTAAAACTTTGAACAGCATTGTAGGACCATTTTTTGATTTTTGGAGGGCAATGGTCACACCCTAATATATATTAGGGTGAGCCACACATACAGTATAGTATATGGTAAAAAATTAAAATGCACAAATAAGAGCTCCATTGCATTTTCTCATTCCTTATATAGAAAAAGACCTCAGATTGGATTTTGAGCTAAATCCATTAATATTTAAGGGTGGTACAAGTTTGAAGAAATTTGCCATCCCAAACTGTATTATGATACTAAGGCTTCGAGTTGCGCCACCTCTAAATATGCACGAATCGATCCAGTTTTTTATTTCCAACATCGTTAGTCATTGTGGAATATGGGCAAATGTCATGAGAAATATATTTTTCATTTTCATTTATTTTCACCCTAATATATATATATATATATATATACACACAGGGTGTCCCGTAAATCTGGACCCATAGGGATTTATAATATATTTTTTTATTATGTTGCAGGTAAACCATGTCACTGACTAGAGAGGAGAGAGTTCAAGTTATTTTGCTGGTCGGGACCCGCAGTCACTGGGAAGTGGCCGAAGAATTCAACAATATGCATCCAGACCGCGCACCAATCACACACAGATGTGTTGGCAAGTTGATAGCCAAATTTAAGGAAACTGGATCCGTAGCTGACAAGCCCCGCAGAGGACCTTCAAGGACTGTTACGGAAGACGAAACCAGCACCAATGTGTTGGCTAGCTTCGCTGTCAGTCCCAAGAAGTCACTTCGACGCATGTCCAGCGAAACTGGGACTATTTTGTAATTTTATTAATTTTGCCCTATGGGTCCAGACTTACGGGACACCCTGTATATATATATAATAAAACTTGCACTAACTATTACTGACAGATTTACAATCAACTCTCTTCTATTCTGGTCTACTCATTAAAATCCAAGCACTCTTTGAGACCAGAGTTGCTAACTACAAGTTCTACATGCTATGAATCATACGCAATTTTATATGAAGAAAAACTGATGTGTCAGTAAAGGGAAATTTCATTCACAAGGTAACAAATTTTGGCTGGGCAACATTTATGTCACCCACTTATAATGTTAAAAAATGCTCTGGAATGCGCTTGACCTCTCTGGCCACTATGCAAAAGAATATACCATGGCATATTACAATAATGATGATGATGATAATAATAAGCTTTATTGGCAGGATATAAATCCCATAAAATGGTAAAATATTCTTGAAGGTAATAAACAATAAGATGAATCAAATGATAATAAATTTTAAAAACTAAAAATTATGACAAACAAAATTAAGACCCGTACTGAAACAAATAATAATAAAAACTACCCACTGCTAAGACTACAAAAAGAAAAGGAAATAAAAATAAAAAGTATACATAGTGACAATACCAACATACATGTGGTAATAATAATAATAATAATGTTTATTAGCAGGAGACAGATCCCCCTACCTAAAAAAGGGTACAGTATCCATGAAGGTAATAATCAATGATACAACTAATTAACAAAAACAAAAACAGAAAAGGACTACAGTAATAAAGAATTAACAATAATACATGTAAAGAAATGAAAAATATAAAATTAATAACAACAGCTTCATAAAAATAAAAAGTACATGTAATGGAATGGCTAATGCAGCAGTTAAGTAGAGCTATAGACAAACACTTTCATACCAAAACAATCACAGTCTAGAGGACATAAAGCAGGACTGATGAATAGCTTGGACAATTGGATTGTCTGAGTTTTCAATTCTTTGCATTAAACTGCATTGAGCATGTCTTGTTACCTCAGGGAGGCTTGGAACATTGCAGTTAGCAAACATTTGAGAGGTTGAGCATCTTGGAGGTTAACTTGCGTATCAGTCTATAAGGTCTGTTGTAAAGCAAATTGAGGGTTTTGCAGGAGCCTTCTTTATAATTAACCCAGAGTTGCTGCCCGTAAATATTAGTGAAAAAAAAAAAGTGTCTTTAGCATCATTTGTACAGAATTTTAAATTTCTTATCATGTTTACCTAAGCACAGTAACTTTGGTATTGTTTCCTTATGTCTGAGTTGTCACTCAAGGAACTGGTGGTAGTTTGACCCAGAAACTTAAATTCTTGTACTGTACCTGCTCTATTGGTTCATCTCTCATTTTGAAAATAATAATAGACATTTGGTTTGAGCTTTTAAGATGGAATGGCATAACCTTAGTTCCAGTAACATTAAAATTAATGTCATAGTTCTGTGAATATGATTCACAAATTTTTATATGATAAAGTCCTTTCCCAGAAGGGCTTATTAATATACCATATCATCAGCATAGACCAAGTTATTTATCCTCATGTCATAATACAGCATCCCACTCTTGCCTCATTAAAAGACATAATTAATCCATCAATATATATCAGTAAAAGCTGTGTTATCCAGCATCCTCCAGTTACCATATTTTTCGGTGTATAAGACGCACCCCTATTTTCAAGGCCTTTTTCAGGAAAAAAATTATGACCAACTGCCTAGTTGTCAGAAAATGTCCGTAATTTTCTTCCAGCGAGGCTGACTTTTGTTAAAGCCCTCCATCAAAAGTATGGTGATACGTTTTCTTTCACCCATACTCATTATAAGAAAATAGTATTAAGTATACGGGAGACTATACTATATGTTATGAAACATAAAAGTAAATCATTATGCAATACGTACTGTTTTTCTTGTTATCAGTGGGCTGGGAAGAGTAGAAACTTAGTGTAAAATTGGCCAAACCAATACACAGTCAGGAGGGACTAAGAGATGATGAATTTTTGTAAAAATCCATCGGTTCTTCTAGCCCAGTGGTTCTTAACCAGGGGGGCGCGATCCCTTGGGGAAAAACAGGAATTTCTCTAATTGTATTTGTTATTCTCTTAACGAGCATAAAATCTGGGAGAGAATGTTATTTTGATGCAAGGGGGGCGTGGAGGGAAGGACCAATTCCTAGAGGGGGCATGGTAGTAAAAAGGTTAAGAACCACTGTTCTAGCCCATATAAAGGTAATATTATGACCTTCGGTGTATAGGACGCAGGGTGATTTTGAGACCCCTTTTTTTGGAAAAAAAGTGTCTTATACACCAAAAAATATGGTAATCAAGATTTTGAAAACTTTGGCTAAACTAACAGATTAATTTCTAAATTAACAGCCATCATAATTAAACTACAGCAATAAAAAGAAAGTACTGTATCCATTCATACAGCACAGTATCTAATTGTTCTAATTTAGGTTTATAGAGTGTATGGTACTGTTGAACAGCTTTATCAGACTCACATTCAGCAAAGAATTTTACACCACACCCCTTCCAATTTTCCTATAATTTGTTGTATAGCATTGCTTATAGAAAACCCAAAATTTCAAGTTTCAGATTGATCGGACTTATGGTTCAAAAGTTATGGCCCTTCCAACTTCGGGGGGTTCTCAGGGACCCCCAAATTTAAAATTACCATATCTTAGCCCCTAATTGAGATAGAAGAATGATTCAAATTGCATTTGAAAGGTAGTTTGTCAAATATTAAATGAGTATAGACATGGATAGCAGAGCTTAGTTGAGGAGTAAAAAGTTCCATAACAGATTTGAACTCCAGTGATTGGCTTTGACGATTGTTTCTTAAAATATTAACAATTTAATACTGTACTTGACAAGTTGTGACAATTTGTATTATTAAAGGGGGATTTTACCACCCCTACCTCAATGGATTTTAAAAAAATTTTCATATCAGATTAAGATTAAACCCAAACTCTATCTGTATAAGTGGCATTTAAGAAATTGCTGTGTATTTAGGTGTAAACTATGTGTTTTGAGATTTGAATAGTGATAACTTCACTGAAAACAATTATATTTTCATTTTCATGATTTGTCACTTGCATTTAATTTAATTTTTTTCCTGAAAAGTATGCTGCCTTATATGTAACTACCAGTACTTAATTATAAATTTGTTTCAAGAATGAAACAATTGAATTATTAGCAACTGCATTTTATTTTTGTTCTAAAATGTATACAGAGTACAGCACACAGGTTCAATAAACTCATTAAACACAATATAATATAACAACACAATAATTAAAAAAATTTTCAAGTGAAGCCTGCGAACTGTGACTAAGTACTAGAAAGAATATATGGCCACAAACTTGTATGACAGTAACTTAGAAGTATAAGCATCAACTGGGTGAGTATAATATACAGTAATCCCTTATTTTACGTGGTTTTGTTAAACACAGTTTTGCATATACTGTATATGGGTAAGCTATGCCACACCTAAAATGTTAAATTTGAAGAGATAAATATTGCACACCAGTTCCACGTGTAATACAATTACATACTGTGCAGCACACTTAGTGAGTCAGCCACAGTTCATTTGCTACTGACGCACCATGGCTGTGCTGTGCAGTACAGTACATCTCATCAAGTCTTTGTCACTCATAAATAGTACTGTACTCAGGGGCATACCTAAAGTATTTGGCACCCCCCATAAGTAATTTTAAAATTTAAACACACAGAAAAATATATTATGTTCGCAAGTAGATTTTTAAACAGTACAGTACTGTCATAAGCAAATTGGAAATAAGAAAAATGCAGGACATTAAAATTCAGTGAACAGGTAATACTGCATTTTATTTTTATACAAAAAACACAGGAAATCCAGTCTCAACGCTCAGCCTATTCTTCAAAGGTAAATAAAGAGGATTCACAGTCTCTGCTTTCCAGCCTTAATTTCTGCAAATTGATCAATGACCATCAAAATTCACCTTCTTTGCATATTCATGTTCAGTTGAAAGTAAAGCCAGATTTGTCAATCTTGTCTGACTCATGGTCAAGCGAAAGAAATTTTTTATCAATTTCAATTTGGAAAAACCTCTTTCACATGAAGCAATAGAGACACAGACAGTCAAAAAGAATCTCAAACACACTGACAAGCTTGGCAAAGATTCACAAAAATCCCATTTCACAATAAACTCCAGAAACTGCAATGCTGTCCATTTCTTTGCCTCTTCAATGCTGATTTTGGCAGCTTCCAAATGCCTCCGAAGTCATCCAATTTCCATACTATCTTCATCAGAGAATTCATTGAAAATGTGAGTCAAATTTGGAATATACTTCCGAAGTCCTTCTTCTGTTGCAACAACCAAAGTGTTTGGCTGAATAATGGAAAAGATTGACAGAATTTGATCCATTGCCTTAGAATGAATCTCCAATTCTTGATGAAAGCAATCAAGACATTCAAACATAGCCCTTTTTACTTCCTCTGGCAATGTGAGACCAGCATCCTTTGCCATCCCTCCTGGCATCCTTTTTCGGAGCTTTACTCTCCCTCTTCTCTCCATAGAACTGTTAATTTCCTCACACTTTGTAGTTGCATAATGAATGGCCCTCTCCACAATTTCATTGCGCTGATCTTCAAGAAACAGTTTTAGAGCTTGGAGCTTCACAATCACTTTTCAAGGCTGATTCCAACTATTTGCAAATACTTTTGTGCAAGATTAATTTCTTCCAGAACTTCACACCAGAAAGAAAGGTAACTCAAAAAAAGAGAAATCACATACAGCAGACAGCAAAATCTGAGCTGATCCTCTTGTGTCCACATTTTCTTTGGGATCACACAGTACTTCAAGGGTTGAGGTCAGCTTTTCAAAATTTGCCTTCACTGGTTTCACAGCGTCATAATGAGCACTCCATCTTGTCTGGGAAAGTTTTTTGACTGTCATGCCTACATTCTCCATCAGCACTCCCCATCGATGAGTTGAGGCTGAAAAGAAGGAATAGACTCTCTGGTTCCAAAAAAAGTCACACATGAAGAGATGCTTCCAAATGAGTGCACTCCACACCACAAAGGTTCAGAGAATGATTTGCACAAGGCACAAACAAAGCCTTGGGATTAATCTCTCTGATCTTTGACTGAACACCACCATGAATCCCAGCCATAGTTGCAGCATTGTCATATCCTTGACCACGGCACAGGTTTATGTCCAGTCCATCTCTCTCCAGATGTCTCAGGATATCCCCTGTGAGCTCAGCAGCAGTCTTTCTGGCAATAGGGAAGAAGCCCAAGAATGATTCCTTTACTTCAACTTTGTCACATTCAATATGGACGTATCTGATCACTTCACACATCAGGAGTGCTGTCAAAAAGAATCCCAAAATACTTTGTTTTCTTGATATTAGCCACTATTTTCTCTTCCATAATTCCCCAAAAGGCAAATGAACTCATTCTGAATCTTTGGAGATAAATATGAAGCCACTCTCCTCCCAGATGGAAAAGAATGCTTAATCCTTACAAAATGTTCTTTCAAAACTGGATCATAATTTGACAGCAACTCCACCAATTCCATAAAGTTTCCTTTGCTTGCTGATGACATGTCCTCTTTCGGTCTTTGTGACCACGAAAAGGAAGATTCTGGTGAGCCAGAACCAAGGTTACATCCAAGAGGCAATGTAAAATATCCCTCCATTTCTCTCTCTCCTTGTCCATTGTTGCTTGATGAACTTGATCAATGGTTTTTTGAAGCTTCAACCCTGCTCCCAAGGTCTTCCATTTCTCCAGGCATGAGAGATGCTGCTCAGAAGCCTCATGGTCAGACACCTTTGGGTTTAGCTTACACCATGCTTGAAACCCAGTGACAAAGCTGGATGTTCCAATTCCTTTGTCATCAAGAGCAAACAGTCTGCAGCAAAAACAAAACAAACTTTCTTTTGATGGAGAGTAAACCATCCATGAACTCAAAACTTTCTCACCATTCAGCAGAGCCTTATAGAACCATGCAGTGGTCAGCTGTCAACTCTTCCCTTTGGATTTCTCTCCTTGTCTTTGAACTGCACTGAAAGGTCCATCCCTATTTTGGAAGGGTTCACCTCCCCTCTTAATAAGATCAACTCTCAAGTCATTTGGAACCAGGATTGGCCAAGCAGCATCATCAGAAAAAATTGAAAATCTATCTGTCCAGGCCCAGATCCAGATCAGTGCTCACCGATGCATCAGTCAGGTAAATTTTGGCATCATTTCACACTGGTCAGATTTTTTTTGAAAATAGCACCCCTAGCGAGACTGCCTTGAAACGATACTCTCTGCTCGATAATGCATAGGAACTTATACTTTGCGCATGCGCCATATACTTTTTCTCAAATGTTTTCAAGCGCCATCTTTGTATGTATTTACTACGTAAATAGCACCCCCTAGTGAGACTGCCTTGAAATGATACTCTCTGCTCAATTTCTGCTGGAAAATGCATAGGAACTTATACTTCGTGCATGCGCTGTACACTTTAATTTCTCAAATGTTTTCAAGCACCATCTTTGTATGTAACAGGTATTTTGCAGTGCAGCTCTAATTTCACTTTGAATAAGTCTATCTTTTGTATTTTTTGTGTTATAATATTTTATATGCTAAAGTGAATCTGAGTGAATGTCGAGGTCTACAGAAAAATGAAGGTACAAGCAAAGATTGACTTTCTTCAATACCAGTTGGTAAGTTGGATCAGACAATGATTTACTTTATGCTTGGAAAATCAGTCAAATTGTAGAATAATATATTCAACTCTACTCCTCCCCTACTGGCGGTCTCACAGTCACCTTATCATTATTCATATTATTGGTCATTCTTTTCAGGGAAGTACCACCAGTACCTTCTTGCTCAACTGACATCTTAGATGATTTGGGTGACAGACCATTGCAGAAAAGGAAGTTTGATGAAATCAGATATGACGCAGATGATCCAGTGTGCAAAATACAGACACGACATGTGGTAAGAATTGATTTCTTATATTGTTGCCATTAACTAAAAAAATATCCCATTCATTTATTGTCATGAATGTAGTACAAAACAAGTTTGAACAAGATGTTCTCTACAATTTATACTGAAACTAATCATAAATTGATGGTTTTATGACTGGAATTAAAAAGAATACCTATTGTTTTGAATTTTAGTTGAGGACATAATATCATCAAACCTCAGGAATGACATCAGCCTGTATTACCAGTGTGTGAGCGATTTGAATGATGACAAGAAGTATGAGCTTTTGACTTCCCACTGGCAACCTCCTGCAAGATACAAGTTTCCAGGTACCAACAATTATGGTAGGAAGCGATTCTTCAATGGAGAATGGCTAAAGATGTATCCCTGGCTGGTGTATTCACCATCAGAATGTGGTGCATTTTGTTTAACCTGTATGCTGTTTGGTATAGCAAGTGGCCACAACAGCAGCAAGTTGGAAAAGCTGTACAAGTCACCTCTGACCAACTGGGTAACAGCTACAAATAAATTGGCCGAACATAATAGCAAGTCAGATTTCCACAAACGCGCAACACTTTTTGCTGATAATTTTCGCAGAATCATGTCCAACAAGTCACAACCAGTGAATCAACTTATTTCATCAGCAATCAGCAAACAAACAAAAAAGTAGCATCAATGATGAAGACTAATCTTGTGTGGTAGGCAGAACTTCGCTCTTCGAGGAGACCATGAAGATACTGAAGACGACTCGAAGAACAGAGGCAACTTCTTGGCACTGCTGTAGTTCCGCGTGGATGCTGGTGATGTGGTCCTCGAAGAACACTTGAAATCAGCTCCCAAGAATGCAACATATACATCAAAGACAATACAGAATGAACTGATCTCCATCATTGCTGCCCACATTCAAGTGAAATTGTGAAGGAGATTAACAAAAGTCCTCTGTTCTCCATTCTTGCAGATGAAGCTATTGATGTCAGCAACAAGGAACAACTTCCACTTGTGTTGCGTTTTGTTGACAACACAGATTCTATTCGTGAAGAGTTTGTTGGTTTCTTTGAATGTGTAAATGGTGTCACTGGCAAAGCCATTGCTGACTTGCTGTTGCAAGTGGTTAGTGATCTCTGCTTAGATATGAAGAAATGCAGAGGCCAGTGTTATGATGGAGCAGGCAATATGGCTGGACAAGTCAAAGGTGCAGCAGCTTTGATAGCACAGCAGTATTCAGAGGCACCTTATGTCCACTGCCAGTCTCACAGATTGAACCTGTATATTGTAAAAGCCTGTGCTTTACAAGTAGTATGCAACATGATGGGCATGTTGGAGGAAGTGGAGCGTTTCTTCACGTTCTCACCAAAAAGACAGCTGCTGCTTGAAGAACAGATCAAGGTGTTTTTTTTTGGTATAGTCAGTACATTTTCTATTGTAATGGCTATGTTGTAATAGTGAATTTAATGCTGTGAAATTTATTTTAAATTATTTTATTTTTTCATACATCTAATCTGAAAACTATTGCTTTCTGTTTTTGTCACTCAGGAGGAGTGTCCAGCCTCTAGTCATCATAAGCTGACCAATATTTGCTGAACTAGATAAGTCCAGTGTTTGGATGCCCTAGATGTATTCAAAGAGCTACTGCCCGCCGTGGTTTCAACCTTGATGTGCATCGAGGATAACATCACTCATAACTGGGACAGTGAGTCATCAACAAAGGCCAGTGGTATGCTCCACCAAATTGGAACATTCCAGTTTATCTTCACTTTTGTTGTGACAAAGAAAGTTTTGTCATACACCTGTGGTATCACAGTCAACTTGCAAGTGAGGAGTAGGGTGGCCCACTTTTCAATTTTTTTTAAAAGTATAGGTTATCGTAGTTTTTCCCATTATTTGGCACTATACTAGCACATTGGTACCATTTTTACAAAAATTGATCAATATTTAGGGGTCTCACATCGACCTTGAAATTAAGTTTTTTTTTTTAAATGCGTACTTTTTAACTTTTTACTGAATCAAAATAAATCATTAAGTAGGGATGTTTTCTGAATCCTCTTGATGAGAGAAGTCATTTGGTGTGCCTTCCAATGTCATACGACTAACAGTTTAAAAGTTGTGCCTGTATACAGGTAATACCAATGTGCTAGTATAGTACCAAATAATGGGAAAAACCACGATCACCTATACTTTTAAAAAATCAGCAAATAGCAGACAAATAAGGAAGAAAGAAACAATAACTTAAACAATCACTTTTGCATTGTATTGACCACTATCACACATCACTGGCTGCAACGTTGTCCCTCTGCGCTATGTCATCGTGGCGAGTGATGACTTCTTGAAGTCGCCGAGCTCTTTCCGGTTCTTTTCCACCACTTGCAGAAGATCCTGCAGCTGTGCCTCATCCTTTGTGACCATGTTCGCATAGTCTTGTATCAGTTGGACTCCTCTTTCAGCGACGTCATTGGTGACCTGGAGATTAGAGATCACATCCTTCAGACGACAAAAGTCCTCGTTCTCATCCCACTTATCAGTTGGCAGGGTGAGCCACGAAGAACCATACATCTTCAGATCTGCAAATAAGAACCAGGAGGACTCGTCGATCAGGTCGGGGAGTAGCGTCATCTCGTCGACTGAGACGTTCTCGTATGTGAAGTCTTTGGGTCCAGGGAGGTGGGACAGCTTCTTTGCCATCTGTTGCTTCACAGTGCCATCCACCTTGTTGCTGCATAGAGTGAAGATGACGGTCTGAGGCCTCAGATACCAGAAGTGACGCTTCTGCCACCTCACGGTCCATTGCCCTATACCTCAGAAAATGCTGGTATAGTACCAGGTCATTCAACGGCGCATCAGCTGCTACAGGGGCTGCCAACCAAGCTGGTACGTACAGAAGAGCGATAAACACCACGATCCTGTGCAGTTTGTCGAGCTCCAGCTGCCTACTGAACATCAGCAGTTTTGTGTAGTAGATGACCTGAAACAGAATAGGCACCATTGTAAGTAAGACAGGTTTATTGTTACCAATTACTTTGTTTGCGTTATAATGAAATGTTTATCATTGAATAACATTTAAACTTATCTCTAGATTATTTTTGTTTGAAAATACTAACTTTAGCCATCCATCTTTGAGGTTTGTGGCTCCTGGCGAGGACATTTTCTGCCTTCCTGTAGCTTTCTTTTTACAGCAAAAACTTTATCGTTCCCGCTCATCGTTGCCACCCGAGGACCACATTGATCGAGGTAGAAGTCAATGTCTCCTTTCTTGTCCTTGTTGGACAGCAGTCGATTCTTCTTTATATCTTCGACAGCGTCAGATGCTCCAATATCCCACAGCTTGTCCATACTGTCCGAAAACTTCTGCTGTTTTCCTCCGGCGTCAGTTTCTTGTTTTCTGCTCTTTTGGAGTAAGTGCAACTCTTTTCACAATGCCTCTAGCTTCCGTTCGCAGTTGAGCTTTGTGATTGTTTTAATGCGGGCCATGTTCCAAAACTTTAAGATGTTGTTTACAGTTTCTTTGAATGCGTCTTTCCTGTTAGCAGTGTACTGGATAACACTGAAGAAGTATTGCAAAACCTGCCGTGTTGTTGGCAATTTGCTACCACTGATGGAGGATGACGGTTGGCCAACTAAAAAAATTTCCAAGGCCGATTTTAGAGAAGGTAGCGATGTTATTTTCGCCTTTCCTTTTGATGACTCTCTATTTGTAGCTTCAAGAGTTCTTCCAGTTATGGTTGCCATCGATTTGTCCATGACAAAGGATGATCTGCAAAAAAAGAAATAGGTTAGGTACCTGGCACAGGCATAGTGCATTTTCTAATTACCTATATACATTATACATTCCACCCGTGTATGGTGACTCATTTTTTTGAAAAGTATAGGTGATCGTGGTTTTTCCCATTATTTGGCACTATACTAGCACATTGGTATTACCTGTATACAGGCACAACCTTTAAACCGTATGACATTGGCAGGCACACCAAACGACTTCTCTCATCAAGAGGATTCAGAAAACATCCCTACTTAATGATTTATCTTGATTCAGTAAAAAGTTAAAAAGTACGCATTTAAAAAAAAAAACTAGTAATTTCAAGGTTGATGCGAGACCCCTAAATATTGATCAATTTTTGTAAAAATGGTACCAATGTGCTAGTATAGTGCCAAATAATGGGAAAAACCATGATCACCTATACTTTTCAAAAAAAATTGAAAAGTGGGCCACCCTAGTGAGGAGTCTCGACACAAAGAAGGCATATGACAGTGTTGGTGAGGTCCTTGGGTTTCTTCAAATAGTCAGAGACAGTGTTGACTCCAAACATTCTGAGTGGTTCAAGGCTGCAAAGGAAATAGCTGAAGACCTCAACATAGCAGTGACAAAGCCCAGGACAGTCAGCCAGCAAAAAAACAGAAACAATGTCCCTGCAGAAACTACGGAGGATTATTTCCATTGCAGTGTGACTGCCATTCTTGGATCATCATCTGGCAGATATTGGACCAAGATTCAAAGATGGCCAACAGAAAACCATTCTGGGATTTTCAGGTTTGTGATGGAATTATTTAGCTATAGGGATAATTTGAGAATGATAATTAATTAAATTGATGGACTGATATGTACTCTCTCCAGGCCCGGATCCAGACCCATAATCTGACTAGTGCCATTTCATTAAACGCATAACAAAATGTAAAAAGAAGACATGATTCGTTATTTACTTCAAAATATTTATTTTACAAAATAAATCCTTTCTAATGTTTGTCACTGATCATATCAACAAGCTCCATCCTTCTTGGGTGGAGCTGTGCAAACTTCTCAACCAAAACATCCACATTGAGCTTCCGCCCATAGTGGACATGCATCAGAGTTAAACCATTCGTCCTATCATTTCTCATGGTGCTCTTCAGATACGTTTTCAGTCGATGCATGGCTGAAACTGAACGTTCACACTCACAGGTGGTGACTGGAATGACTGCCAATACCTTGTGTGCAGCACAGATGTTTGGGAATAAGACCTTGTCCATGGAGTGTAAAGTTGACTGCACAGAGTCTGGTATGTCGCAGTTGGCCTGATGGCACTGTTCCCAGTGGTATTGCCACACATCCAGCTCTGCAGACAGAGTATTGGGACTGGGAAGGTCATCTTGGTAGGTCTGACAGAACTGCTGGAACTCTGGGTTCCATGTGTCTGGCTGTTCTATCATCTTTGCAGG
The DNA here is from genome assembly GCA_023014485.1 of Bathynomus jamesi. Classification (NCBI taxonomy): domain Eukaryota; kingdom Metazoa; phylum Arthropoda; class Malacostraca; order Isopoda; family Cirolanidae; genus Bathynomus; species Bathynomus jamesi. The sequence goes on from JAJOZX010000114.1 coordinate 283,700, forward strand.
AACACCTAAAATGAATAAACCAGTTGTCAATTTCATGTAACAGTAAGAGAGTACATATCTGTCCATCAATTTAATCATCATTCTCAAATTATCCCTATAGCTAAATAATTCCATCACAAACCTGAAAATCCCAGAATGGTTTTCTGTTGGCCATCTTTGAATCTTGATACCAATATCTGCCAGATGATCCAAGAATGGCACAGTCACACTGCGATGGAAATAATCCTCCATAGTTTCTGCAGGGACATTGTTTCTGTTTTTTTGCCAGCTAACTGTCCTGGGCTTTGTCACTGCTATGTCGAGGTCTTCAGCTATTTCCTTTGCAGCCTTGAACCACTCAGAATGTTTTGAGTCAACACTGTCTCTGACTGTTTGAAGAAACCCAAGGACCAACACTGTCATATGCCTTCTTTGTGTTTTTCATTTATAAATTTTGTAATGCTAATAAAAATAAAAATTTATAAAATAGTAGAAATTAACATTAAACTATTGTAATAGTTTGAACATTTAAATTTTTTTTTCTTACTTTGGCAAATTTTTCATTTGGTTTGAAAACTTGTACTGGTATTTCAACTCTCCCGATGGCACCCCCCTCCTGGCTGTCACCCCGGGTGGACCACCCCCCTCACCCCCCTTAGTACGCCACTGACTGTACTGCACAGCAATCCTCACCATCATCATTTTTGGTTAGTAAAATTTTATTTATTTTATTATATTACGTATTATGTATTATTTATATATTATTATTATTTTATATATTTACTAACTGTATAACATAATACTTGTTAATAAGGTTAAATCAGGCTATATGTAGGCCCATGTAACTTGTAAATGGATGTATTGGGGCAAATTGAATGTAAATATATTGGGTCTCATATATGTGGGTTGCGCAAGCACAGAACCCTGCGTAAAACAAGGTATTACTATACTGTACTAAAAACTCTTATTGCTCCACTAATTTGATCTCTTTTGGATGGAAAGAGTAGACAATTTTAATAGTGTGCAAGATATTTAGATTGGACATAGGTTGAATCATTTTGCTTTGTCTTACCCAGCAAATATCCTCATTCTCTGGAAAATAGTATTTATTAGGCCCTCCTGAAGACAGTAAAAAGCTAATTTGGTAATCAGCAAATTTTCTGAACTGTCTCTGATTATTCCAAGCCAGATTTTACTATCATACAAGCAACATATTGGACAATATGATACTCAGTATCTTTGTTTAATAGCAGACTGCTCTCACTCTGTTCAACTCTACTTATTCTAAACAAAGTAGGATTTTCTGAATCAGATGTTTGATAAGCCTATACAGGTTTCCCTCATTTAACAATTGGGTTACATTCTGAAAAATTGATCATTAAGTGAACAATTGCTAAACAAGGATGTTATAACACTCCTGTTGGGGTTGGAATCATTCTCTACCAACTTGGTAAGGCCATCATCAAACTGCGCAATAATGTCATGCAGAAGGGGGAGAGTAAGCGACATGGGTGGCTCATATGGTTCCACCTCAGACTCCTCCAGTGCTCACTGCTGCATCAGGGTGAGATGGTCCTTTGCAGCCTTGAAGCCAGAGGCAGTCTTCTCCTTGGCAAGGAAGGTCCTGGAGGCAGGGATGGGGAGTCAGCCAAAAACAACTGACTCCCAACTCCTGAGTCGGTATTTTTAAAAACTGACTCCGACTCCCGACTCTTTCCTTATCATGCTGATCTACAACCTTATAAATATTGGGATATTTGTTTCGTAGATGGCGTTTCAAGTTTGAGGCTCTAGTTGGAGCATTAGCATGTTTCCCAGTGTAAGCACTAATTTTTGCATTACACTCTTTACCATCCTTTTCTACTTGACAAATAAAAATACTTTCATCCTCATTTAGCTTAAAATATTGAAAGACTGCTGATTTTCTACTAGGCCCATGACTCATTACTAATAGGGGCTAATTAAATTAATAATTAATATATTGCTAATTTTTATATGGTACCTAGTATCCTAAAATAGAAATATGAAATTCATTTGCTAAGATTTACCAGAACAATAAATCAAATGTGGAAATGTGAATCTAGAATTAGTTCAGGAAGATATTTATTTAGGGCAGAGTAGTATTCTGGTAAATTGTTGGCATATAGAAATTGAATCAGAGTTGGGAGTCGGTCGTTTTTACCGACTCCCCACCTCTGCCTGGAGGGCATCTTCCAAAACAGCCCCATTTCATCAAAGTTGATGACTTACTTGGGACTGTATCCTCCCTCCTCAACCCTCACCTTCAGGAAAGGCACGAGCACTGGCCTCATCTGCACTTGTCACCTCACCTGTGAGGTGGAGCTGTGGAGATTAGCCTGCCTCTTAAAGCACTTGAACCACCCTGCACTGGCCTTGAAGTTCTCGACAGTCCCAGCAGTCCTCTCAGGGTGCAAGTCTTTCTGCAGGTCCTCCCACAGACTCACAACCTTGACCATAATGATGGTGGTAGAGAGAGGCATGCAGTGGCAAGTTTGATCCTCAATCCAGATCTGGAGTAGCTTCTTCATGTTCTCCATCATTGGATCAAGTGCCCTGTTATCCTCATGGTGATGTTAGAAATCACATTTTCTGCCGAGACCTTCAACTCAGGAGCCTTCTTGATGATGGTTGAGACGGTCAACTGGGCTAGGCCAAGTACTCTCGCAATGGAGTTTGCCCCTTCACCACTCTCGTGGCACTTAATAATGTCCAGCTTAACCTCCAAAGTCAAGGACTTTTCAATGTTCACAGTCATTTAACACAGTCCAAATTAGCACCAAACAGTCTGCACAATGTTGCTTTGCACTCCACAAAGGCAGCGAATAACACAATGATCACAATCATGCAGTGATGCAGAAGCATGAGTGACTCAAAACACTGGCAGGGCAAGAAGAAGTGCAGGGGGTGGCCGCTTAGGGGCGCTCGGGTCGGGAAAGCCATGCAGAGGAGGATAAATCCATTTCTGTGCATGGTGGCCATTTTGATTAGATAAATGAAGTTAGAGATGCGCCTGTGGAGTACCAGAAACCAAACTTTGCCCATCATAGCAATCGCTAAACCAAATTTTGGCCAATTATTGTATGAGAAAAGGTGTTAATAAAAATAGATCGCTAAAGTGAGTGATTGTGGAGTGGGGATGGAAAATAACCAAAAAGTGTAAAACCAGTTTTCACCGTCGCTATATTCTTAAAGCTGGTTTTTACCAGTTTTCACCGATGGGATTCTGTATGCTTTTCAGGGAGGTAAATAATTAAAATATTAAACAGAAATAAGGTTTTAATTGATTCAATCAAGTATGTGTAACATTTGAATTAAAAAGTTTATTATCGAACTTGATTTTTGAAACAACACACGAGAAAACAAAGAGCATTAAGTGTCTGATCTGACATTCTTGATCGAATCTTTGTGATGAATAAACCAGCAGCTGAAAACACTCTCTCGGACTCTATGCTGGTGACTTTTATTGTAAGCAACGCCTTGTACATTCAATCCAAATTTTCACTTTTATTCAAAGTAGCTTCAAAATATTTGAATTTATTATTTACATCAAAGGTCTCAGAAGAATCTTTCTTGGGTTTCATTTTCAGTTTGTTCATCTCACATATGTACTCATTCATAAGTTGATCATCATCATTTACTTCATGACCTGAGCTGCATTGTGAATCTTCGAGTTTCGAAGCAATTGATTGAACTTGGTCATCTGTTTCTGAAATCTGGCAAGCTTCTGGAAAAAGCCTCTTAAATGTATGATCCGCATACTTCTTAAGTGCTTGTCTTGAAGGAAAGAGGAATGGTGCTGATGATTCATTTTTCAAGACCTCAGGATTGTGGAGAAAACTCAGCAAGGCAACAGTTTCTTTTTGTCTTTCGATGAGTAGCGATCAATGAGACAATGACATAGCTCAAAAGCTAAAGGATTGTTTTTGCTTTCAAATTTATCCAAAATGAACTTCATGGAAGATTCAGCTCTGAGCAAATTTGCATCTTCGGAACAGAGTCCCTTCAAAACAATTTCCAGTGGATGAAGCGTATCAAAGAGGCTCTTTAGAGCATTCCATTCTTCATCTGAAATCGTCTCTGTTGAGCGTATCACTCTGAAGGCCTTTGGAATGCAATTTTTTAGTTTCAAAAATCTTTCTATCATGGCCAAAAGACTGTTCCACCTTGTTCTACAGTCAAGGATAAGCTTCATTTCCTTTCCATTAAATTCATCTTTGACAAAATCCTGCAATTTCTCATTTTTCAAAGGAGACTCGAAATATGCAGCAGATTTTTCTCACCTTATTTATTACTTTTAAGTAATCTTCTCGAAGTTTTGGAAGAACAATTACGTCATCTATGTTGGACTAAAAAATTGTATCAGTGCATAAAATTTCGCACTCATCTTTGCTTAACTCATGTGCAGAGTGTTCATCTTCAGGGGTAGGGTCACTTTCCCCTTCAACTGAATTTTCAGCAGTTTTTGAATAAAAGATATCTGAAACCGTGGGATGTATAGCATGTGCAATGCATTGCTGGTGATCAGGTACTATTTCTCTTCCAAATTTGACCATTACTGAGGCACTGTCAGTGGTGCAACCCATATGCTTATCTAGGTCCAAGCCAAAGTTTTCCAATCTTTTCCTAATGATTGCAATAGTTTTGGTGCTATCGAGAGAACCATTTATTTTCATGAGACCAAGAGACCAATGTTGATTTTTATCATGACCAGTAATATTAATATATTAATATATTTTTGGTTTTGCAAAGATGTATACTCATCCATAGTTAATGAATAGCGGATTCCTTGTCTCACCTGATTCTTGAAGTAGTTGACCAATTCATGTTTCTTTTTCTCATAAAAACTAAGCACCATTTTTCTGACATCATTGTGGGAAGTTGGACGAGGCTTGTATTTTATTTTTCTTAGGCTTTCTTGAATGAATTCACTTTTAGCAATTGATTGGAAACTCAGTCCATTTACACACGCGTTTCAAAATTTCCTCTTCTATAGACTTTTTTTTGCACAAACTTTTCCACTGTTTTTTTGTTTCTTCAATGGCTGATTAATCTGGTTGATGTTTATGCCATGAATATTTTTCATGTGGGATGATAAACTTGAAGTAGAACCTCCACAACACTTTAAAACTTGGTGACATGTCATACACTCTGCTTCTTCTTTATTCTTACGAGTGAAATGATACCAAGCATTTGATTTCTTTGACATGGGAGTATTAAATCTTAGAATCTTAACTGATCAATGTGCAATCATCCACATAACATTCAAGACTGAAACATCAATTATTTACACTTATAAACAAATAAAAAACGATATGAAATGATACAAAATGTAATTACTATGTTTTGTAAGAACAAAGATGTGAATAGTTGCTTGAAATCACTTTAAAAAATAACTTTTTTTTTCCTATTTCATACCTTTTTCTATTTAGACTAATTTTTTCCAAGGTGAGTGCAAACTTTTTGCGGGCACTGTAGCTTCATTAAACCTATTAGACAGATGTAATTTATTTGATTCAACCTCCTGCTTAGTAACAAAGAAAAAAGTTAGTGATTTGAAGTGCTTAGTACTAAAATCATATAAAGCTCTTGGTGACAATGTGACCAGCATCAGTTCATTGTAGACTAGCCTTTGCTACACCTCCTTTTACTGTTCCTCCAATACCATCACACACATTTTTACCATGACTTGTAGCAAAGAAATTCCACTCAGCTTTGACACCAAAATCCTGTTCGTGATAGCAGAGATTGATGAAATTGAATCTATTCTTATATTGTCCACCACATTCATCAGAAAAGTAAATAACTTTATGTACATTGGGGAATCTAGCTTTTATATCTTTTATCAAATATTGCTGAAAAGTGTGAACTGCTGAAGTTGAGTGCTCAAGACAGTCACTGACAATGCAATAACTAGTGTGGCTTAATTCCCCATCCTTCTTATGATAGACTACAAATGGGTGGAGTGTTGCCTGATCATTTGTCCAGTGAAAACTCTGAGCAGCATCCTGAGTAATAAATGAATTGTTTTCAGCAAAATCCTCTAGTACAAGTACATCATTACTTTGAAGATTCTGTTTTATATTCTTCATGTGTTGACTCTGACATTTTGCAATGTAGTGATGATGAATGAGGGAGAAAATGGCTTCTGAAAGAATTTCAATAAATTCCTCAACTGTAGCTGTATTGCTTTGCAAAAGTGACTGGTCTGTAGTAGTCCAATGAACATATTGTACTGTATCTCTATCATATTGACAAGGTATTCAAAAGTTTGCTACATCAATACTACCAGGACATTTTAGACATCTATGTAACATACAGTTAGAATTTATTGATACACAAACACTTTTTTCCATAAGGGTATGGTATGCAAAGCTTTTCCTGCCAATTACTGACACTGAGTTTAGGAATTTGGTGATAGGTACAAACACAAACAGTGTGTGTTTCTTTCCCCCCAGCAGTAACACACCATTTAGGTCTTAAATTTGTAAATGATGAAAAGCCAACACTATCATTAGTTTCCTTATATTTTGCATACAGTTCTTTCAAATTACCTAGTAAGAGACATTTTTGTTTGTACTCCTTTTCACCATCTTCATTTCTTATACTGACACACACTGATTTCCCTGCACATATCTGACTTGCTTCATCTTCATAGAAAGCCTTTACTCTGGATATTGTTTCTTCAGTCAATTTTTTTCTTTTACTGTACTTGGGAACGTCTGGAAGAATACCAAATTGAGCTCTCAAATGTCTGGCTTTGTCAACAGTGTACCTAGTGACACCGAAAAACTGTTGGGTTCTAGTAATTGTAAAAGGAGACAGTGTAAGTATCTGAAGTCTTCATTGATAGGAAGATGTTGAGTTGAATTCTTCTTTGAGATCATTCATCAGCATCTCATACCTGTTTAAAAGAAGAAAAATACATAGCTAAATATTATGAATTGAATAAAATTCAAAAGTTTCAAAGATCATTCCTATAGTATATTATTAAGTACTGTTAACTTAATTGCCTTATATCATATTTAGCTGCATTTGTGGTTTGACTCACTCTTACAGGTAAGAGACTGAGTATTAAAGTAATCTAATTTACATACAGTTTCTTACATACCTTGCAATATCTTTCTCCATTTTTTTAAGATCTTGTTTATTGGATGGTCCAGCATCATCTTCAACTGTCAGACATTGAGTCTTCCAATTTCCTTTTTAGAGATGTTGAAGCTCTGGTATTTTTTTGGTGCCATCTTTGTTTTACTGATACTGCTCAGGCCATCTGAAAATTTATATTTTAAAGTCTACCATTAGGTATACAGCAATACCTTGCACAGCGCGGTTAATTGGTTCCGGAATTTGTCCGCGCTGTCCAAAACCACACTGTTCAAAGCATTAGAAATTAGAAAACAATAGGAAAATTGCACGCTAAATTTAAAAAAATTGACAAAAATACAAACCGTGCTACATCAAAACCCATGCTAATCAAAACTGCGCTGTTCAAGGTATTACTGTATATTGAAAGAAAATTATAAAACTATAGGAGAATATATTATATATATATGATGAATAAAACCACGAAGGAAAGGAAACACAAAACGGTGCTCAAGCGCTTTCGTCTAATGACATCCTCAGGAACACTGAAATACATAAAAGGTTACGGCCTATATATAGGTTACAGAAAGAAAAAAAATATAAAAAATAACATACATACACACAAACACATATACATATACATACATATCTACACACATACACATATATAATATATATATATATGCAATAAACGGAGAAGTAAAAATAAAACTTAAAAATTAAGGATTAGAGGATTAACAAAGAGGCATATCGATTTTTAGCACAAGATCAAATGAGTTATAAAAATAATACAAATTTATACTGGAGATACGCCCGGGTTTAACACTTTGCCTTTTTAGAGTCAAGTTTCGATATATATAAAAATAAATTGAAGATTAAAAGTTAATAAAGTAGCTTACAAGTTTACCAAAGATTTAGCATCCTACCCTTTTTATCTAGATTTGTTTTGAAGGAATTCAAAACAACAGGATCGAGTTGAAAAAGACCTTTGCTTATGTTGAAGTTATTTGAAAGTTGAATAATGGCAACATTGTCAAGAATATTCTTGAGTTGCCATTATTCAACTTTCAAATAACTTCAACATAAGCAAAGGTCTTTTTCAACTCGATCCTGTTGTTTTGAATTCCTTCAAAACAATCTAGATAAAAAGGGTAGGATGCTAAATCTTTGGTAAACTTGTAAGCTACTTTATTAACTTTTAATCTTCAATTTATTTTTATATATATCGAAACTTGACTCTAAAAAGGCAAAGTGTTAAACCCGGGCGTATCTCCAGTATAAATTTGTATTATTTTTATAACTCATTTGATCTTGTGCTAAAAATCGATATGCCTCTTTGTTAATCCTCTAATCCTTAATTTTTAAGTTTTATTTTTACTTCTCCGTTTATTGCATATATATATATATATATGTGTGTATGTGTGTAGATATGTATGTATATGTATATGTTTGTGTGTATGTACCCTATGTTATTTATTTATATTTTTTTTTTCTTTCTGTAACCTATATATAGGCCGTAACCTTTTATGTATTTCAGTGTTCCTGAGGATGTCATTAGACGAAAGCGCTTGAGCACCATTTTGTGTTTCCTTTCCTTCGTGGTTTTATTCATCATAAATATTTTTCACGTGTTACTTTTGTGAAATAATTTTCATATATATAATATATATACACAGGGTGTCCCATAAGTCTGGCATCATAGGAAAAATAATAAAAAAAGGCAAAACAAAAACTTTTATTTACAGAACATGCTCAATATGTATTGTTCCGTAGCCCATTCACAAAATTCCATCCACCAGTCGGGATCATCATCACTTAATTTCTGTAGGATCTGAAGTTTATATGGATGCCATTTGTGAGCCTGAAGAATACGATGGATGCTACTTTTCGACACTCCTGTCTCGGCGGACAATCGCCGAAGAGGCTTATTGGGACTTCTGTTAAAATGAGCCAGGATAGCAGTTGCTGTATCATCGTCAGTGGACCTCCTTGAAGGTCCACTGCATGGTTTATCTTCTATGGATCCTGTTTCCTTAAACTTTGCAACAAGTCTGCTAACACAACTCTGTGTTATTGGCTCGCGGTCTGGATGCAGTCTGTTAAATTCAGCAGCAGCCTCTCTTTGACTCCAATTTCCTATGAGTAGAATTATCTGGATTTGTTCTTCCTTGCTCACAGACATTATGGCCTGTAGAAAGAGAAAAATATGAATTATGGTTTGTAGAATTAGAAAAATATGAATTTCTCCTATGATGCTGGACTTATGGGACACCCTGTGTATATATATATATATATATATATATATATAATATATATATAGATATGTATGTGGTATTCTACATATACAGAATATAGTATATTATTCTATACATATAGAATATAGTATTCTCTATAGTCTATATATAGAATATAGTATCGTATTCTATATATATATATAGAATATAGTATAGAATGTACTATATACTTAAGTAATTTTATTGGGGTGACATCAAGCTGTTCAAGAGTCTTGCCTAGCTGCTCTCTTTCCAAGTATGCTTCTTGAGCATTCATGCACTTAGATGAAGATTTTTGTGGTGAAAGTTCAGGTGTATAAGTATCACTTCCTGAACTTCCTTTCTTGCTGAATAACTGAAGCCATATAGAGGATCACTATTTTCAATAACATGATTTGGGAGTGATTTCAAAGCATTCACAATAACTTTTTTGTGTTTTGAATGGGTTACAGCAATGATAGGTATAGTCTTTACATTTAGTTGCCATTTTCTATTAAGTACTGTACATAGCTATGTACTGTGAATTTCTGCAAAGAAAAATATTTCCTCAATATACTGGTGTGTCTCTATTAAGCTAATTATTTCACACACATACACAATAAACAAGAGAACAGAACTCTTTGCTTCCTAAGCACACTTCCTTTGATTACTCAATAGTATTTAACACTAGTTGTGTTAGCTTTTGATTCAGGCTATCTTTATATTTGACAATTTGCAAAAAATTTGATTTTTTCAGTGGTTATCACTATTCAATTCTCAAAACACAGTTTACATGTAAATACACAACAATTTCTTAAATGCCACTTATACAGATAGAGTTTGGGCTTAATCCAATATGAAATTTTTTTTAAAAATCCATTGAGATGGGGGGTAAACCCCCTCTTTAATCCTTTAAGCCCTGAATTTTTTGCAGGGTTAAGTTATGAATGCTTATATTTGAAACATTAGCAATTTGTACCATCAGTCCTTAAAGGGCTAATACAAATTGTCACAACGTTTTTACTCCTCAACTAGTCTATCCATGTCTATACTCATTTAATATTTGACAAATTACCCTTCAAATGCAATTTGAATCATTCTTCCATCTCAATTAGGGGCTAAGATATGGTAATTTGAAATTTGGGGGTCCCTGAGAACCCCCCAAAGTTGAAAGGGCCATAACTTTTGAACCATAAGTCCGATCAATCTGAAACTTGAAATTTTGGTTTTTCTGGTATAGACTGGCTATACAACAAATTATAGGAAAATTGGAAGGGGTGTGGTGTTAAGCACTGCATGATCTGTCCTGGAATCACCCATATGGTAGAAGAGCCAATACTGTATTCTTTCATTAGAACATTCCAGTTCTCACCTTTCTCTAGATGCTTACAAATGTCTGTTTTCTGAGTTAATGCCAGTCCTACTCTCTTATGCTATATTCCCTTACTGGTGGATAATTTATTTGAAGATATATATGATGAAGGATAAACAAGATAATTGAAAATAAATTCACACACACCATACTGTATCACAATGATAATGGAACAATGCCAGAAGGACTACAGCTAGTGCCACAAATGGCAGCATTGTTATACTAATGCCAAAATTTACTGAAAATGTTTAAGAATATTCCAGCTTCAAAATCATTTGGAGGCTTGGTGTTTTGTGCTCGAAAGCTTTATTATGGATGCCAGCTTCTAGAATTGGAATTTGTATTGGGATATATAAAACATTCCAGATACTAGAGTTTTCCAATTAGTAAAATGCAGGATAAAACAGCTTGCATTGTGTGTGTATATATATATATATATATATATATTATATAATATATATATACACAGGGCATCCCAGAAAAATGTATACACACTTTAACAGCTGATAGCTCAATTGATGTTTCTTTCTTTCCAAGTTAAACCCATTAGAATTAATAATGGCAGTCAGACTAAGCTTTGAACAAAGGAAATTC